>OY992889.1:23199252-23238320 GCA_963921405.1 Cepaea hortensis
ATATATCCACTCAATCTCAATCGCTATATATCCACTCCACATCAGTCGCTATATATCCACTCCATCTCAATCGCTATATATCCACTCCATCTCAATAACCATATATCCACTCCATCTCAATCGCTATATATCCACTCCACCTAAATAGCTATATATCCACTCCATCTCAATAGCTATATATCCACTCCACCTCAATCGCTATATATCCACTCCACCTCACTAGCTATATACCCACTCCATCTCAATCGCTATATATCCACTCCATCTCAATCGCTATATATCCACTCCACCTCAATAGCTATATACCCACTCCATCTCAATCGCTATATATCCACTCCATCTCAATCTCTATATATGCACTCCACCTCAATAGCTATATATCCAGTCCATCTCAATAGCTATATATCCACTCCACCTCAATCGCTATATATCCACTCCACCTCAATAGCTATATATCCACACCATCTCAATATCTCTATATCCACACCATCTCAATAGCTACATATTCACTCCACCTCAATCGCTATATACCCAATACATTTCAATCGCTATATGTTCAATGCGACTCCCGCGCTAAATACACAGTGTCTCAAGACTGTTGAAACGAGCCCTTTGCTTACGTGTTCACATCCACACTGTAAAGACACACATAGTGTGACAATACAGGAGGTAGACGTCCATGGGAACGACGGAGCGTCTGTCCAGCGGCCTATGAAAAGGGCGACGTTCTACACAGACTTGCAAATGGTGATAATGATGACGCTGAAACACGTGGAAAAGGTACAAGGGATAGACAGAGAAATAACTGCAAGAAGTGGCATAGGATAATGAAACATGGAGTGTTGTGGTCCAGGGCTTTTTGTTTCTTGAGGAATAAAAACATGTCGAGGGAGTAACAGGTGAGGTTAAAGAGAGGAGGAGGTGCTAGCCGAGGCAAATATGTAAGTAGGATGTTGTATGGAAGCCACGAACAGCGTACTGAAAGCAGAAAATGGAAACAGAAAACATCAAGAAAACAATAAGTGAAGTGTTTGAATTACTGGGGAGGATTGATTATTAATTATTTTTATGGTTTTAAAATTATACTGATATTAGAAGTCCCTTTAAATGTGGATACTTAAAATGTGAAACCAGGAAAAGGCAAATTTCCAAAAGGAACGGACAAGACAGATCATGACCGTAGCAGAGTATGACAATATATAATGCAATACCCTAAGTACATGTGTTTGTATTTATTGTTTGCCCACGGGATCCACAAATATCTTGATATGAAAACCTTTTTTTAATTAATGAATATATTCTGGAAAAGTAAAGAACACATTATCATTTTTTTTTAAATCGATTTAGTCACCACTGCGTTCAATGCAAGTCCTCCAGCGCGGATAACGTGTTTGAATTCGTGTAGAAACAATTATCTTATACGCGCGTGTAATCACTCACGCACCGCCTTCTGTACCTACACATCGGACAGAAAAGTCTGTTACAGAAGTCACTCCGTTTTGAAACTTCCTACTCCACTCATACACTTGCTGGACCGACAGACATGCATCATCATTCTGGACCTTTATTCGCCGATACATATGTATATATTTCACCCCTTTACTGATTTAAAAAAAAAAAAAAAAAAGGTTGGTGCATTTCAAAAGTGGGACGGCCATTTTAAACTGTCCTTGTGGGTCACTGTGTTCGTCTGCACCGTGATGCCACATGCTTAATACTCTTGACATGCTTAACAACAATATTGACAGGTTACAAGACAATGCCATATTATTGTAATTTCTTACACATTTTTAAGTTTTTCATTTAAAGCACCTCGTATATTGTAAGTAAAGCACAAGCTTCTACGACATAAGGCGCATTTGGGTATATTATGCTATCTCCAATTGATGAATAAACGGCACTCGACTGGTGATGTTGTTAATATAATATCATGCTCATCAGTTTTTACTATCCAGAACATTTCCTTCGACCCAGGTTAGACTGGGTAGAGCTGGCAACCCGGGTCGCTTTTGAAAGCAATCCCAACTGATTAGGTCACCATTGAGAACTCTATATCGGCCAATACAACTGACCTCCCGGCCTTTAGAGGGAGTTAGAGGAGGATTTTATTTTTTTTCTCTTGACATCTTGCCCTAAGTCACCCAAGCCTAAACTGGGAGCCAGAATATGTCTTGGGAAGCATGCACCCAATACCCACCAACGCGTGATAAAAGGGTCTAAGAAGCAGCACAAGAAGCGCCTTGTATCACACACATTTATTACTTGCTTCAAACTACTTATACTAACGTTGTCTATATTAACAGCAGTAAATACGGTGCAAAAGTTTATATAACAACTAGTGTCGAATATTTATATATTAACGCATTGGTGATTAAACTATAGAGGCCTTTTTAAACTGTGTTTTTAATAAATACTACAAAGCCTAGCTTTCGTAGTATATCTTAATATATAATGTGTCTCGCACATCAAGTTATCAAGGAGCTTGGAAAGCCTATCACTCCAAACCATACACTGTATTAGTACTATACCACGTAATAATATGAAGTCTATTATACAAATATATGCTTAGCTCATCCCTGTTCGTGAACACATATCTATGCATTATCTAGTACGCCTTTATGACTCACACTGTTATTCTATCAACAGATGTAGCCTCGTTACAACTGTACCCCTTAGAGTCCTACGAAATAACTACATTAACTCTAGGCTAGTTATTAATTTAAATTGAGTCTATATTTATATTCCACAATTGTTTCATTACCTGAGTCTTTTTTTTTTTTTTTCATATCATAATTACAGGATATCGCTGTCAACACCAGCACTTTACTTCTGTTGCTGATGTCTTGGCAAGTTACATTCAGTAGTTTGCCATTGCTTTCTGAGCGATTGGCTCTCATGCTAACATGTTAAAGCCCAGCACGACACGGTCTGCTGCCATATCGGTCGCAGGTGTGTGAGTCTATATTTATATTCCATATGGTTGTTAAATTACGCGAGGCTACAATTATATTCTTCTTGGTTGTTAAATTACCTGCGTTTATGTTTATAGTTCACAAATTTAATAAATTACCAGAGTCTATATTAAAATTTCACGTGATTGTTAAATTATCCGAGTCTATATGTTTATTCCACACAGTTGTTAAATTACCAGAGTCTATGTTTATATCGCACAAAGTTGTTAAATTACCCGATTCTACATTTATGTTCTAACCACTGGTAAATTACCCGATTCTACATTTATGTTCTAACCACTGGTAAATTACCCGATTCCACATTTATATTCCACACTGTTGTTGAACTACAAGATTCTATAATTATGTTCCCGGCAGCTGTGCAAGCCACTACGGCTAGACACTCGCTTGTAGCCTGGTGATCACGGGTTCGAATTCGCATCCGGGTGCATTATTAAACTTGACCCGAGATCCCTGGTCAGCCTGGGTACCAGGAAATGTTTTAGGCGGTAAAGGCGACCTGCTGATCGCCCCACCCCGGGTGTCGACTGGTCTATACAAATATAAGTCTAGCACCATATACCCTACGTTACTTAACGTGTGTGAAAGGGTCCTATGCCCTAGTGAACTATATTAATATTCCACAGAGTGAGTTAGTTAGATGCATATTTTTTTTTACAGGACATCGCAGTCAACACCATAATTTTTTGCTGTTGTGACCTCTTGGCAAGATTAAGTTCAGTAGTTTGCCATTGGTTTCTGAGCGACCGGCACCCATACCATTTCGTAAAGCACCAATGTAAGATGATCTGCTGTCAAATCGGCCACAGCTGTGTTTCGAAAGCAGGTATGCTGGATTACGAACTGCGCCAGTAACCTCTTCGCCAAGGAGCCGGCATATTCCACATAGTTGTTAAATTACATGATATGATACTATGGCTGTTAATATTAGGGCACTGTCTGTCTATGATAACTTAAAGAAATGCATGAGATCTACGGAAATAGACTACGACAACTATTCAAGGACTCAAGCAAAGATATATTTTCTTACCTAACTTCTCCGACCAAATCAGCGTTCTAATAAATCACAAAAGGAATTCACAGATCACACAGTTTTCTAAACAAAATGACACATTCTTATATCAAACAGTTGTTATATCAAAATTACGCATGCACATATCGAAACTGGATCATCATTTCCCTCTGTTATATTGCAAACTCTCAACTCACTCAGAGCAGTCGCAAATAGTTGGTATGTGACAATAAAATAATCGAGAGGTAATCAATGAAATGACGAAGTAGAAAACTCACCACTGAATCGGGGCACCTCCGCGTGAGTGTGTGTGCAGTCTCTTGGGCGTTTCAAAGGCAGTATGTATTTTTAATCTGTTGTGAGACCCGCTGACATACATTGGGCTCAGATAGGACGTTGAAACTATGGCACACCGGATGGGTAATGTTAAGAAAACAGGTTGATGGTAAAACTATGACATATGCGATAGACTCTGTGTAGAATTATAATGTAAGTAAGAAAAACATGTTAATCGTTAGCACATGTAATATCAGTGTAGTGCACATAATATTTCAACAGACATATAGGTAACATGAATGCCAATAGACGCAGCATAAGAGAAAATGAGATGTCACAGAGCTGGAGAAAAATAGCCGAAAAAGCAAGGAATTATGTATTTTCTCGGTGATGGATGAATACAAATGTGGTCTTGGTTTAACTTTGGATCACTAGAGATGAACAGGCGGTAAAGGTTTTGGATTTTGTTGATGTTGTTTTTGCTGCTGCTGCTGCTGCTGCTGTTGTTGTTGTTGTTGTTGTTGTTGTTGTTGTTGTTGTTGTTGTTGTTGTTGTTGTTGTTGTTGTTGTTGTTGTTGTTGTTTGTAAATCTTCTGATAGACTAAGAATTTTAACTCTTAAGCTCAGTGCACTGACATTCAGATCACCTGAGCCCAGACACGAGCTAGCCTCTATTGGAATGAGCCTGGGGCAGAGACTTGACTTCCGACCCGGTACCAGAGTACTACGGTAAATGTGTGTTTGAGCTCTCCTTCCCTTCTTCAAGCTTAAACACTAGCAAGGTGTAAGAGTTGCCACTGGAATTTCCCATCCACAGAGAGGCACATCAGAATGTAACCATATGACTATTTAGCACAGCACGTACAGACAGGTTGGGCCTAGTCCTAGGTTGACATGTCTTTCTCATGGCTCATGGATTCATGGTCAACAGATTGTAACCTACTGCCCAGTTGCATAAGGGATTTGGTAGATCTCGCATGGGGACTTTTGGTGAAACGTCTAGCTATTGATATCTGTAGAGGTTACAATGTTAACATATTTTGCTTCATTTTATCCAGATTTGGCATCCACATGCTTGAAACTCTGCAGACCTTTTCTGCACACGCAAGTTGCGCACTCGTTTCTTAACATTCCTTATTTATGTTTTGTATATTAAATACACCGCTTGCGCCCAGACTTTCAGTACGCTGATAGGCAGTTGGACTTCAAGGTTTACTTCTCTTTCAGAAAGCAGTGGCAAACTACTGAACGTAAAATTGCCTGATTAATCAACCTGGAATTCAGGTTGATCGCAACGTTCTACAAAGAACAAGCAATATATTGTATATGATGTCTACAATAATGTTTGTTTTTTCCCCATTAGCCCTGATTTGTTGCTGTTCCTGAAGAATTTCATTGGAACCGAAACGTCAGGTTTGTCTGTTGTGGTTGTGCTTATGTATTACTTATTTTCTTAATTATGGTTTTAATATTATGGTTTGCTAGGTATTTTCCCACAGTGATTTCAACCCTCTTGGCGTGAGGTCCTAAGGTATGTTTATGTGTCGATGCTCGTTTTTCTGCAATACATTTTCACATACCAATTTGTTTCATTTTACATTGATTGAACACAGCAGACTTTGATGTGCTTGTTGTGGGAAAGATCAGAGCACAACTGACGTCTGTAAAGAAGACTTGATTTATTCGTTAAGTTAAATTTAACACTTCTTCAAACAGACTTACAGAATGTGAAACGATACCATACTACAAAACGAGCACATAAAGTTTAACAGTTGCACGTACTTAACAGGACGTTGCCATCTACCCCAACCCCAAGTGTTCAATTTCTGGGCAATTTTAATTCCAATAGTTTGACATTTTCAACAATAAGTATGAGACGAGCAGCTTTCTTTGGTCATATGAAGAGAAGAGAGGCATCGGATAACATCATGACAGCTGAAAATACCAAGGGGGAAGAGATACAGGGACAGTCAAAGAGAAATGATGCTGGATGGACTTAGACGGTGCCATGGAGGAATACCATCAGCAGAGTTGATCCAAAACACGAAAGACCGAGATCTGTGGAAAGACATGAATTCCAACGCCAGATGGCAAGGCACTTGATGATGATGAGTTTGCCATTGCTTTCTGAACAAGATATCACCGTTGAAGTCCCACTGTCCGGTGTAGGGGTTGATTCCGCTACCCTGTTCTCAGTGCACCGAAAATGTAAGCGCTAAAGCTCTCTTACCATTCGGCCACGCGGACTGCTAACACACACACAGATAGTAAATAGCTATGGAGGAACAGAAGCACCTGTTGCTCGAAATTATACAACGGAAATTAAACATATGGATCCATCTATACAAATAGAACGCGGTAAAGCAGAGGCTAGCACTCCCGCATTCAGACCCGCTGGTCATGTGCTTGAACGCTATCGTTGGGGATTTACGAGTGCGAGTCAATAAGTGCGTCACACAGTTCTGTGGGATGGGAGGTAAATGTAATTGGTGTTTTCTACAGGTGTCATTATGTGACAGCAACATCGAACTTTACATTCCCGTTCGTCAGGTAGCGCTAGGTGTCTCATACGCATGCGCAGCGCATAAACAAAATGGCGACTGTACTTACGGAGTGTACAACCAAAAAGCAACGTGCTGTTGAGCGTTTGTATGTTTTTTTGTTTTTTGTTTTTTTGTAGGCAAAAGGACTGCCTGCAAAGGACATTCATAAGGAAATGCTTCCTGTTTATGCTGACAAATGTTTGTCCCGTAAAGCGGTGCACACCTGGATTCGAAAATTTTCTCAAGGAAGCTCTACAATTTTTCATGAAATCCGATCTGGTCTTTCTGTTAAGATTGCAACAGCAGCATCTGTGCAGCGGGTGGAGGGGATGATTAGAGGTGATAGGCGAGTAAAAATAGACTCTGTAGCATCTGCAATATGGTGCTCACGTGGTTCAGCATACAGCATAATGCATGATCGATTGAAATTTAAGAAAATGTGATCAAGGTGGGTACCCAGACAATTGAAGGAAGAACACAAAATGAACCGATTTGGCCTGTTCTTGCATCATCTCTGTCGATACGAAGATGAAGGAGAAGACATACTGAACAGGATTGCTACTGGGGACGAATCATGGGTGCATCACTATCAGCCCGAATCATTGCGTGCTTCAATGCAATGGAAACATCATTCTTCGCCTTGTGTCCAAAAATTTAAGGTAATGCCATCAGTGTTCTGGGATTGCCAAGGAGTGCTTTTAACCAATTTCAAGAAAAAAAGGTGACAATGTGAATTATGAATCGTACTGTGAAGTTCTATCGATGCTCCATGATGCAATTCGAAGAAAACGTCCAGGACTGCTGACTAGAGGAGTGTTGCTTCTTCTTGACAATGCCAGACCACATACGGCTCGATAGTAAACTCAGGAGAAAATTAACCAACTAAGGTGGGAAGTTCTGGAACATCCACCTTACAGCCCCGACTTAGCCCCTAGCGATTTCCACCATTTTTTGGTCAATTAAAAACCCATTTGGGCGGGAGACATTTCTCGAATGACGCCGAAGTTGAATGTGAAGTGAAATCGTGGTTTAGAAAACAGAGCACGCAGTTCTATGCAGCCGGTTTGGGAGGACTGACAAAACGATGGGATAAGTGCATCAATGTTGGTGGAAATTATGTTGAGAAATAAAGGGATAATGTATGTATAACAATAAACTGGTTTCAAGTTGTTATCATAGTTAGTTATTTTTCTACAGACATTTGTGACGTACTTATTGACTTCACCTCGTATTGTTAATTGGCCTAAACTTTCGAATCAATGCAATCTAAATGAGTACCAGGGAATGTCTTGGTAAGTAAGGGCAGACGGCGAGACATTGACTCCTATATCAGTTGCGAGCCTTATTGTGTATAGAAGTATGCAGCTAGCATGATATGTTCTTAACACCTCGAAAGCACCCTAATTGCTAGTGTCTCAAAGGCAATTAGGCGATTCCAATCAATTGTATGCATAGAGAAAACCTTTGTTTTAAATCTATGATTACCGTGTTGATAAGAAAGGCCTCACAATATAAATGTTTTAAGTGTTTCAACCAAAGTATAATTCATTTATTCACTTCACACCACATAATTTTGCAGTATGCACCTGACGAGATGCAGTTAAATATGTTAGGCAATAAATCGTGCAATCGTCTCTTTGTAGTTTCTGATTTTAAACAGCCAGCATAGTTAAACAGTAGGTAAACCTACAGAAGGCTGGGAGAAACAATTGTTGCACAGCCATAGTACTTCATATTCAACAACCCACACGATGTCAGATACACGACCTTAATGAGTGCTCAGAAGGAGCAGCCCCACCCGTCGGGGACAATCAAGTGCAGAAGATGACTGGAGGCCCGCGCGCCCGCCCGCCGGGGACTGAGTGCACAAGATGCACACAATGCTGAAAGTTGGGACATGGAACGTCTGCACCGCGAGCACAGAGAGTACACTAGAGAATATTGAATAGACAAGAAGGTAATGTGGTAGCTTGAGTGGTAGCGAGGACTTTTAACTGCAGAAATCAATAACAATAGTAGAATACAGGCTTGGAATGTTGCTTCCCAGTCATCTGGCAATACCATCTAAAAGCAACTATCGTTATATTTAGCTATTATGTTAGAATTATCATCATCATCATCCATTGGTGTATGAAAATGTAGGACCATTTAGGATCATGAGTATAGTGGGGAAGAATAGGTCAATAATCTTAGCCTGGAGAGAATGGTGTGGCAGTCAATACTGATCTGGCAGTTCCCTGGACAAGTAGCTACAATTAAATGTAGTTATTATGATTGCATTATTATCGTCACCATCGGCATCATAAATGTGTGCACCATAAGGCAGATGGACGCTTTAGGATCATGCGTATAGTGTGGCAGAACAGATAAATCACCATGACCTGGAGAGAACAGTGCTGCAAGGGATCAGAGGATCTGTCCGACACTCAGTATTCAGAGGAAAGACAGGATGGACACATAGGCAGACTTGAACTGGTACCATTAGGATTGGGACTCGATGCTGGTAATTGAATATCAGGACGGAAAGTGTATGGAAATATCAAAAGTGCCAGGATGTAGGTTCTTGACTCAACATATCATCGTTCAGTAGTTTTTCCTATCCAGAGCTTTGGTCTATTTTTTTTTACTGGCACATGCCGTCTTGACAGATGATAGTTTGATACACGATGCTTCAAAAAAGGCATAACTACAACCCACGTAGGGGGAAAAGGGATGGATTTATACTTGTCCATAACACAAGGCCTGGGCTGAATTGTAGAGACCATGTGTTGCCTATGCAGCACGATCCCTCTCATGGCCTGCCTAGTTTACTCCCGAGGAAAGGCAACACAAATACATCTGGAACAAGATTCTATGGCATGGAGCGTTCCTATTAGAGACTTTCTGAATTCCTCTCTACAATAAGCCAGATTTCCTACGTGTACTGCTCTCGTGTATACATTATCTAACATATACTGAATCCACCTGCGACGTTGCCTTTCCCTTTACACCCTCCTCCAAAATTCTCTTTTTCCAGACGCCCATGTCTCCTTTCATGCTAAGAGTATTTCACTTTCTTCATTTTTATTTGTATTAACTACCTCTTCCAAAACTGCCTCCATGCAGGATAGATCTAATTGTTCTGCTTCCAGTCAAATCAAACACAACTACTCTTCTGTAACAAATATTTTCAAAGGCGCATATTTCCGTTTCGGTTGATGTGTTCAATGTTCAAGTCTCACACCTGTATATCGCCATGGGAAATATTTATAGTATTACAGTATTAGTACTCCGACTTTTAAACATAGAAGTCATAATCATATATTGCACTTATTTGACTGGCTTACATCGTTACATTTCGTCAGATGCATACTGCAGAGTTAAATATACTATGAAATGAATAAACGAATAATACTTTGACTGAACGACTAAACATAGATTCACTGATATTGTTCCAATGCTTATATTATTCCCACAGTAATCTAAGATTTAAAAGAAGTCCTTCTGTTTGCATAACAACGGCTGGAATCGACTAATCGATAAAGCTTCGATACATCTCAAGAATTGATTACTGTTCATCGAATACAGCATGCGTTCCAAATGCGTTCTCTTTATAAAGGCTATGATTGTTAACCAGAAAATGTTTCGTGACCACTGATGTATACGTTTTCTGACCTGTCGAATGCACAGAGATTCCTGAAGATTGATTAACTCTCTTCCTCACCCACACTGGTATATGCTCAGTTACTCGATATGCTAATTGTCTTTCCTTTCTACTTGTGTAAGCTGCTGGCACTCACACTGGAATTGATAAATGCAGTTTGATTTGGTGTAAGGAGGGATTGGTTCATATCCATAATGGTTTTAATTGCTTTAGGTTTCTGGGGTAATATTTGTTCTTATAATTTCCGTCATCACATTTCCATGGCAGTATAACCTATAGCAGTTAAAGAAGTTGTGTTTGATAACTCCAGATATGGGGGTCCGCTGAAGCGTAGTGGCTAAACGCTTGCTTATTGGCATGGTTGTCTGGGATTCGAGCCTGTACAGGAGCTGATTTTTTTTATAAAAATAGATCTGGGCTGTCATGTCGACCCAGCATGCATTGGTTGCCAGGAAGTGTCTTGGGAAGTAAAGGCGACCGGCGTGGTACTGACCACATCACCCACCGAGTGTTATTTGATCTATAAAATCTATGAGTTTAACACCGTGTGTCCAATGCGCTATAGGTATGTTAATGGGTTCTTTACTTCCTCACTATAACCATAAATCACACACACACACACACACACACACACACACACACACTCACACACACCCCGAATGTTGGGCTGCGCTCACCTGACCCGACACCCCACATTATGCCAACGGCTACGCGAGGAGGAGGACAATTTGGAGGGTACAGCCTTAACCTGGTGCGAGGAAAATACTAAATGCCGTGGCAGCGAAGACCAATCGTTGCTGAAATTAATATCTTTATAACAAAGGTAGACTTTTGAAATGTGCTAAAAATCTGTCAGTTGCAGTGAGAAAATCAATGACTAAAGTGCTATATAGAGCCTATACTGTTATATTAATGTGACACACAGACAATAACAGACAAGCAGAGAAACGTCTAACGGCAATGGAAATGTCGTTTCTGAGGACAATGCAAAGAATACCATGAACATAGGGAAAAAAACAATGTGTAAGTACTTCAAGAAACAAATTAAATAGTAAATGTTTTAGAGAAATTTCACGCAGTCAAGATTTTTCGTATTTTGCACGTTGTGAAAAGAAATACACTTGAGAACTTGGTGGCAACTTTCAAAATGAAGGTAAAGAGATAGGTATATTGATGGTTTGACCACATGGTTTACAAGACCACAGACCTGATCCATATCTCTGGGGATCTTGTGAAATTGAGAACCATGACAGGCCACGCTGTCGACGGTGTGTGTGTGTGTGTGTGTGTGTGTGTGTGTGTGTGTTTGTATATATATATATATATATATATATATATATATATATATATATATCTGTGTGTGTGTGTGTGTGTGTGTGTGTGTGCGTACGTGTGTGTGTGTTGTTTTTTTCAGTGTTAACTGCGTTCGTCTGATGGCCAGGGACACTGGTAATGGAAAGCTATCCCCCAAATAAAAACATCAGGCTGGCGTCGACTACGCTCCAGTTCAAAACGAGGGAATGAAAAAAGAAAACGGACCTTCAGACAGTATTCAACATGGTGATGTGGAGAACATGAGAGTCGGCTGCTAGGTAATACCCGTGTGTCGTGTTGGTTGACAGTCACTCGACCAGGAGTGACAGACCAGGGCATGTTGACTAGCTTGTGTTGCCTGGTCTAGTGTTATATTCATCCTTGAGCAACAGATGGTGTTATGTAGTTTGTGAACTGTGACCTTTTCATCAAGCGGCACGACTTATTTACCGTGTCATTTTCACTGTGGGTCGCAGGATCGCCTTGTGTGTGAATAAAGCCAGGCAGTTAGCTATAATGCTACATCAGCATCATGTGCCATGTCGACATGCTAGTGCCTGTGGGTGAAACAGCGCGTTATTGATCATAACCACAGCAAGAAGTTCAAAAGTCCTGAAGTCTTAGGAACATCATGTGTTGCAGTGTTGTTGTTGTTGTTTGTCCATCAAGAATGATGATGACCATTCATTTCATCCAGTGGAGTTGAAAGTATGGAGCCGTGAGTTCTAAGATGGCTGATAAGGCCTATTTTGGCTCGAAATGTTCTTTGACAATGTGGACAAAGAATGCTTGACGTTTCTGGAGGAGGGTTTTCTGCAGTGGTTTTTCTGTTCTGTCTTTTCTTCACAGCTCTTGCAGTTCTGGTTGCCTCACATATGACTACACCCTTGTGTAATGATGCACGCCACGTGTGTTGCAGTAGTGAGTCCACTGAGAAGGGCTGACTAGTCTTTTTCTCCCGTTACAAACAATGGGCGCTGACATCGAACCCTGGTCATACCGCCCGCATGCCATTATCAGTGTAAACGTTGCCCAAACACCATCAAAACGTGCCATAACAGCGAGTTAATGTATGTACATGTGACAAATAATTAACCGTAGCAAGAATGAAACAACGAACGAACGAACGAACGAGCGAACTTTATTTTCAAAGGGTCATAAATTGGGCACGCAGGCCCGTCTTACATATCTAGAGTGTCACATGACATAATTGAGACAATATCACAAAGTGATGCAAGACTGGTGAAGGTGTAAGGTGACGAACCATGACCGCCCACGTTTGTCGCGGCACCGCATGATGCATGAATTACTTGTGGATTTCGTAGAAGTTGATTCTCCGCAGAATTAGATCTTGTCTTATGTGTTCTATTTTACTCTAAAATATCTAAAACACCTGGCAGTATGAAATATTAAATTGTTGGGAGAATAAATCACTCTGAGAGCAGTACTTCAAAATCATTTTCATCGTCAAGTACTATACTCCCCCGATGGTGTTTCCACCTTGTCGTGGTGGGGGAGCTTGAGTTTCTCAATGACCCTGAGAGCTATGCCGGCGGTAGCGTAGCTACCAGCAGGGCCTCCCAAGCCGGACAGGTCAAAGGGTAGAGAACAGACAAAGAGAAACACCCTGGTCCTCCAGGTTGGGGGTTGAAGCGTGGGGTTACCATCCCCACCTTTGTAAAAAACCTTTTTTGTTACGAAACAGATACATGAGCCTCGATAGCGGACTGACTTATCTGGACAACGACCTTGGAACGTTAAAGGACTTTTGAGATTTGGAACATGGAATGTACGGACACTATATCGAGCTGGAGCGGCCGAAGAACTAACCCGGGAGCTGGTTGAATATCAAATGGATATAACAGCAATTCAAGAAATAAGGTGGCCAGGAGAGGGTACTTTAGAGCAAAATGGAATGATTATAATATATGGAGGAAACATCCAAAATAAACATGAATTAGGAACAGGATTTGTCATCAAAAAAGAGTTATGTGGGAACGTTTTAAACTTTAAAGCTGTTAATGACAGGATTAGTAAATTACGAATAAAATGTAAATGGAAAAATATAACGATGATTAATGTACATGCACCTACTGAAGAGAAAGAAGATGATATTAAAGAAGACTTTTATAATGATCTGGAAGATGTCATAGAAGAAACCCCCAAACAGGACATCCTGATTGTGCTGGGAGACTTCAATGCAAAAATAGGTAGAGAGCAAACTAATAAAAAAAAGTGGCCGGTATGGAAAGCCTACATACAACTTCAAATGATAATGGATGGAGAGTCATCAACCTGGCAGAAGCCAAAGGACTGCAGATTAGCAGTACCAGACTACAAAGAACGGATATACACAAACAAACTTGGAAATCATGTGACAAGAGAACCTATAATCAAATAGATCACATTTTAATTAACAACAGAAATGCATCAAACATACAGCAAGTTAGAAGTTATAGAGGAGCTGAGTGCCACAGTGACCACTTCCTCGTTGGAGCAAAATTTAAAATAAAACTTAAGAGAGCTTTCTATACTAAATTACAAAGATTACACCCAACATATAACAGAGAAAAACTAAAAGAAATTACAGTCAAAGAGAAATTTACAGATGAAATAAAATGTAAACTTGAAACTCTGCAAAACCCTTTGGAGGAAAGCGTTGACCAAACTTGGTTGAACATCAAGAATACAATTCAATCTACCGCAGAAGAATGTCTCGGTGTGTTAACCACTCATAGAAAGAACAGATGGTTCAATCAAAACTGTGAAGAAGCAGTCATTAGGAAAAAGAATGCCAGACATTTATTGTAAAATGACATCAACAACATCCAAAAGGAAGAGATTTATAGAAATGAATGTAAAGAGGCTACAAAAATAGTCCGACAGCAGAAGCGAGAATATATGAGTAATATAATCAAAGATATGGAAACTAATCACCAGAAAAATGAATCCAGAAAGTTTTTTAAAGAACTGAAGTCAATGAAACGAGGGCACCAACACAACACATATGGTTTAAAAGACAATAATGGGAATATGATAAATACCAATGAGGAAATGTGCAACACATGGAAAGAATATTTTGTTGAATTACTAAATTGTGAAGCTCCAAGTAACACTTTCCCACAGAAAGAGGTTCTAACATGCGAACCACAAATTGAAGAACCTACATTTGAAGAAATCCTATATGTAATCACACGACTTAAAAACAATAAGGCAACTGGGACTGATGGAATTGCTGCTCAATTTATAAAGGCAGGTAGCCATGCATTACATCTAAAGCTATACGAACTAATAATAAAAATCTGGAGGACAGAAGAATTACCCCATGACTGGAAAGAGTCATTATTGATACCTATCTTTAAGAAAGGAGACAAGTTCCAATGTGGAAATTATAGAGGAATATCACTACTCTCCACAAGCTATAAGATACTATCCACAGTATTACTAAATAGACTAAAACCATATTCAGAAGACATAATAGGTGACTACCAGGCGGGTTTTAGACAAAACAGATCAACAATAGATCAGATATTTATCTTACGACAAATAGACGAGAAAAATTGGGAATATAAAAGAGATCTCCATAACATTTTTGTGGATTTTAAAAAGGCTTATGATAGTGTCCATAGGAATAGTCTATGGAATGCTATGCAGGAATTTGGAATACCAAGGAAGTTAATCAACATGACCAGACTATGCATGGAAGATACTTATAATATAGTAAGATATAAAGGCAGGAAATCAGACCCCTTCCAAATAACATCTGGCTTGAAACAGTGTGATGCACTATCGCCGCTACTCTTCAATCTGGCTCTAGAGAAAGTTGTAAGGAAGGTAAAGGAGGAATGTGATAATGGAGGAACATCCAAGCTGCTTGGTTATGCAGATGATATAGATATTATAGGGCAAAGTGAACAAAAGACATTGGAAATATTGACTCACTTAAAGGAAAAAGCCCAACAGATGGGGCTGGTTATCAACCAAGATAAGACAGAATATATGGTAATTTCAAGAGACGGAATGGCTAAAACTCTGGCCACATACAAATAGATAATATGACCATTAAAAGAACGGAAACATACAAATACCTGGGTGCAATCTTCAACTGCTCCAACATCATAAGGGAAGAAATACAAACTAGAATCAACTCTGGAAATAAGATATACTATGCACTACAGCATCTACTAAAATCAAAGGCGCTATCTCCTAACACCAAAATGACAATATACAAAACACTGATCAAACCAGTTGTGCTGTATGGCTCTGAAACCTGGAGTACAACGAAAGGAGACGAAGCCTTGTTACAAACCTTTGAGAACAAAATTTTAAGACGCATCTTTGGACCCATTAGGGATACAAAAGTGGAGAGTGGAAAAGAAGAAGTAACAAAGACATTTATGATCTGTTTAAGTCCCCGCTAATCACTGGTATCATGAAGGCTAATAGACTACAATGGCTGGGGCATATAGAAAGAATGGAAGATAATAGGGAAACAAAACTCGCTTACACTCAGGAAATAAATGACCGTAGACCCCGAGGTAGACCAAGAAGGTGGTGGAGAGATAATACATATACAGACCTACAAGCACTTGGAATCAATGACTGGCAAGAGAAGGTCCACCAGAGAGACGAATGGAGACGGATTGTATTTGCAGCAAAGAACCTCAATGGCTCGGAACGCTGAAGAAGAAGAAGAAGTACTATACTGATAAACATGAGCAGTCATAATTTGTCGTCTCATGCAATCACCAGAGATGGGGATGGGGTAGTCGTTTTTGTCTCGATCACACTATATGTTAAGTATATGTTAATTATTGTTTGTCAACTTCCTATACGCACTTTCTCTATAGAATCTCATTATGTCTTATTTATTGTATTGTTTCTTCTTTTTTTTTTTTATAACAACGACTCAAACCATAGATTGTAAGATTTATTGCCTGCCATATTTCGCTGTATCTCGTCAGATACATACTGCATAATTCACACAGCATAGAGTAAAATAACTGGACACATCCTTCAAGCTGAAATAAACACGTGTTCGCACAGTAATATCAATTCTCTACCACGATAATTTTAAACTGAGTATCATGTCTTTCTGTCTGCACAAAACTGGTCTATGTAGATTAATCATGATGGCTTCTGCAAACTTTAACAAACGACTATTTTGTGTATGAAACAACACGCGAAAAGCGCTGTCTCTATCAATTACATGACCGGTTTCCAAGACATGACGTGCAATGGATGACGCCGGAAGTTTGTAATTGTGGTGTGTCGGCCTACCCATGATCCCATCGCCTGTGTGTAGTATCTTATCGATTTTTATTGTATTTTAATTTTGTTCGCTCGCTGTGAACTCAAGCGTATTCCATACACGTGCTACTACTTCAGTATATTTGACTGGTTTTTGCGTGTGGATTAGCTTTCCCGTTCACCAGTGTCCCTTGCCTTCACGTGAATCCACTGCAACTTCTTAATGGATAAGAGCCCTCGTTCTTTAACATCCGGTGTGCTGATGCTATGGTAACGGGTTCAACCCCTACACGGGTCAGTTAGACTCAAATGTTAACTTCTCATCCATGACTTGGGGACGCAGATTGCAAGTATCTCTGAAGTCGGAGTGGCTTCGCCTGATGGCGAGGGACACTGGTAAGAGGGAAAGCTAATCCTTACGTAAAATTCAATGCAGTTCTACTAGAACTAGCATGTATGGACTGCGCTTGCATTTAAAAAGAACGAACGCAAAAAAAAAAAAATATTATCTCCAGAGCGTCATGTGATCTGTGGTTTTGTCTCGATCCCTATTACATGTTAAGTATTCTGTGCAAGCTTTGAATAGGTATATTATCTGCATGGACTTTCTCTGTCTTGCGTGCTATATTTTATATTAGAATATCCACCCTGCCGCAACCAATAGTCATTCAACTGCCACAATAGTGGCTTTACCTCACATACACCATGCTACTGTTTCTATTGTGTTCGTCCACATAGAATCCCTGCCAAGCATACATGATTGATGTTTGTTGATGTTGTGTACACTCGACAAGCTCGTATACGTGTAGTTATTAATGTGACTATATTTAGAGAGTGATAATACAACCGTTTAATGTTTTACAATACTATTTGACACTTAGTATTTTGTCATTGTTAATGCCACACCTGACGAGCAAGCTTGTTTCTGCATATCCATCTTATTTCTACGGCTTTTGTGAGTTCTTGTTGTTGACAGTGATCTGCAGTCATCATCAACATAATCATCCTGACCAAATAATACGTTGGTTGAGTGGCTGCTATGTTTAATGGTGGCCAGCAGGTGTAATGGTGAACGTTGGGTTTAATGGTGGCCAGCAGGTGTAATGGTGGACGTTGGGTTTAATGGTGGCCAACAGGTGTAATGGTGGACGTTGGGTTTAATGGTGGGAGGGCATGTAAAGATCTTTTATTCTCTCTTTGTGTGTTCTTTAGTAGTTGACATTCATTTCTCTAAGGTTGTTTTTGATACTATCACCCCATCTTTTGCATGATCTTTCCCTTCTTCTGTATCCATTATATTTGTTTAGTGTGGCTCTTCCGGGTTCGATCCCTCGGTAAAGTGTGGAATTGTTTTCTGTCCGGGGCAAAATGAACATCCTAACCTGCACAGTTCGCGGCGACTGCACTAGCCAGGCGGCCTTAATTCCTCAGGCTCAAAGACCCCTCTGCCATACACCGCAAGGTACTATATTGGCAGTAAATGACAGTTAAATGACAGTTGTGGCTCTTTGTGGCAGATGCATCCAGGACATTCTTGTGTGGTGGACAAACCATTTATTCTGCTGTACTTTAATGAAGTGTATGACTGGATTCAGACCTAGTCGTCTTCTAATTTCCTCATTCCTAATTCTATCTCTGATGGTTAATCCCACAGTTCTTCTAAGGCATCCCATCTCTGTTGTTATGATTTTGCGCTCATTAGCTGCAGTAAGCGGTCATGCTTGACTTGGGGATGTCAGTTACAAGCACCCTTGAAGTCAGATGGCGGAGGACACAGGTAAGAGGGAAAGCTAAACCTCATACAGAATCAGTCCTGTACGCTGACCAGTATTAGCAAGTACGACTAGATGCAGTAGTCCGTGTGTGGACTCCGCTCGAGCTCAGTGCCAGCAAACTTAAAAACTAACACCCAAAATAATAACTACTTTTGAGGTTCATCGCTTTAATCTTCTTCTTCTTCTTCTTCTTTCGTTCGCCTGAAATATGTTTATAACTGCAATGTTGTCTCTTGTATGAATCTAACAGTCTTTTTTAGTTCACTGAGCGGTCCATAGAGTTTATCTTCCACTGTTGTCTCTCTAGGCCAGAAGGTTCGCCTGGATATGTTGTAGTTTGGGCAATCCTTGAGTATGTGCTCTGCTGTCTGCTTTAATGACAGCCCACTCTAAACGAAGTTTAGTAAAGGTGTGTCATTATTAGTCACCTCAGATAAGCGCGATATAAGTAAAAGACCCTATCGCGCGACGTTAGGCGTATTCAGCGAGAGCTTACAGGTGCGGGTTTGATGCCTGGGGTTGCCCTCGATACGGGAGGGAGAAACTCACACTCATGACTACAACATGTGATGGCTCCGGCACATCTCTGACCCCACGGCAGTTTCTTAATAGGGAACGAACGAACGAACGAACGAACGAACGAACGAACGAACGAACGAACGAACGAACGAAAGTCTTTATTTTCAAAGGGTTAAGAATTGGGCACGCCTGATTCTGACATTCTGCCAGGCGTGTTAGGTGTGGTTCTTGCCGCACCATTTTATAGACGGATCGGTATTAGATTAATGATGAGTTATGTTGAGATGAAGTTGAGTTGTGTTGAGGTGAGGTGAGCTGAGTTGAGCTCAGTTAAGCTCAGTTGAGTTAAGTTAAGTTTATCTGATTTGAGTTGAGCTGAGCTGATTTAAGTTGAATTTATTTGAATTGAGCTGATTTGAGTTGAGTTTATTTGAGTTGAGATTCATTTTTTTGCATTGAAATGAGTTGAGTTAAGTTGAGTTTAACTGAGTTGAGTTCATTTAAGTTGAGCTGAGTTGACCTGAGTTGTGTTGAGCTGAGTTTATTTTACTTAGGTTGAATTGAGTTCAATTGTTTTGAACTGGGTTGAGTTGAGTTGAGTTGAGATGAGATGAGTTGAGATGAGTTGGCTGGCAGGGAATGCACTCTTGGTGGCTGTGACGGGATGAGTCTGGATCACTATGCAAACACCACCACTACTACGTTAGTGGAATTACTAGTTACATTCTGGATTCAGTACAGCAGCTAAATTACTAATAATGACGTCAGAATGACTACGCAGACATTTTCTGCACTAAAACTACACAGTGCATTGGGGACAGCGTGTATTTTTACGTCATCTATTCAAATGATGTCACAAGGGAAATCCCCTGTCTTCAACCCTTATTAATACCAAGTCTAAGGACTGGGGACATAGGTCCGTCACTCCCTAGCAACGGGAATACAGCGATATGCTAATAGTACTGCTGCACCGGAAATTGTGACTAACAACTTCCGTCAGGTTCACAACGACCATAGCTGCGGTGCTAAGCAGACCTTACATGAAGTGAGCTGCCATATCCAATTGCATCCTTGGTAGATTATACCAAAACGATCTTAATTGCTGCAATAAGACTGGGGGTGAGTGTAGTAACATAATAATTATGATTATAGTAAGGAGTGTGTACACATTTATATTCTGATATTGGGAAAACACCAACTTTCCCGACCATGTATATTTATGAAACGTGGTATTTGAAATGGAAGACATTGAGAGAAAACATGTGAGGCCTAGATATATTTATAGATAAAAATATATAGATATAATGTATAAACCTTACTGATTATTTTCATATGCATTTTGTGAATGTATTTACGTGTATATTTTGTTGAAAATATGATAACATGATTTTGCCATGTGGGCAGAAGTAGAAGAGACATGTGGAACATGATTCTCACATGCCAGCAATATTACTAGGCGATTTATATTCAAACATAAATTTGCTTATCCCTGATTCACCGCCATGCCGAACTACACGACACTGACTGTCATAAGTTCAAAGCAAATACCATGTGGTGAGGAATCAGAATTTGGGGAGTAAATAACTCGACAAGGGATAACTGAGACATCCTAAAGCCCAATGCCTGGAATATCTCAGTCCCCTTGCTTGCCTGCTGGCCTTCTTCTTATCTTTTAGCTCGTATATTCTGTGGGGTATACCTCACGACTTCATGGCGACACTTGATTGCTTTATGCCTAATGACTGATGTGGGATTAGTTTGAATTATTGTTGGCCTTTCCTTAGCTATCTAGGGAAACATCCTGGCTGCCCAGGACTTCCTCACCATGGTGTTAAGGAATACACCAGTAATTATTGCATATGAGTCACTTCAAGTTTTACAACCATGTAAATTTTGTAATGCCTTTTTCAAACAAAGATTTGTCTACATGTTCTACTCCAATGGACCATGTGGTCTTAGAATGTGTCCACTTCTGGACCCTTTTTCACCTTGTATCATCATGTCATACAAGGTATAGCCAAGCTGATAAGAACTATTGGCCTTTGCTTTTAAATACAGAATAGCAGAGAGGAATTATGTTTTATTCCTATTCTGCACCTGACACATACACAACAGACACACAACACCAACACTCATACACATTGCTATTGTCAAGACACTAAGGAGTATGCAACTTTTGTTTGATTTAAGGAGCCTCGCTGCTGATACTCCTGAAGCCTAACTGGTCAGGGTACCGAAACTTCCAGCCACCAACTAGTGGAGACGGAACCTGGAATCCGGAGGAGCATCGTACACCTGTCGAATGTCAGGGTCGACTCCAAGAGATAATCCAAACGAAAGCCAGCTCTATTCCTAAACGAGATCAGATTATCTCAGGTGACTCTGTGTCTACATGTGGTCTGAGTGTGTCATTGTCTGGATGGTGTGAATGATGATATGCTATCTAGCTAAGCATCAGAAAACGTTTTGTACCTGTAACAAATTTTATTGTCCTAGTTCACCAGTTGAACCACAATTTTCATTATCTCTTTTATTATTAAAGAGTATTATTGTTTTATACTTGCACCAACGTACTCCACTCGTCATCATTTTGAACGCAAGGTGTGCGCGTGAGTGCGTGAAAGTATTTAAAACAGGGGGCTCCATCAATTGACGAAGGATCACCGACGGATAAACTAGACATTCGTGTTAGGTCTTCCTACATACACGAGTGTTCTTCACCTTCTGCCTTTGTCTACCAAGTGAATCCCAGTCTCTTCTATCGGGACCATCCCTTTAGACATTCTTGTAACGAGCCATAATTTCTAGAGACTGTCGGCAAACTCTTGGATGGGGATTTCTGTCTATTTCAATAGAAACACCCTAACGGTCGGTGACAACTGTGGTGTCGGTCCGGGATCTATCCAGCTAATTAGAAATATTTCTAATAAATTGTGTTACTTGGTACAAAATTTTTTTTTCTCATCTCAGTAAAGGGTAGAGTAGTTTAGGAAACTCTGTAATTAGTTGTTTCCATTCGATTGAGAGAGTGAAAGTGTGTTTTGTATCATTGTTTGTACTAACCATTTTTGTGTATGTACTAATAAGATTTGTAAATTATTGCAATTGTATTAGTATAACTTGAATTGGGAAGTAGTATAATATTGATATAGAAATTGTAGTCCACTGATCAGTCACCCTCTCAGTCAAAACTCAGTCATGAGTTCATCAGCAGATTTGCACGCAGCAGCAGCATAATAAAAAACAAACCACATCTGGAGCTAGAAAACCATACTGCACGAATTGTCATAATAATTCCCACAGTACGGCAGACTGCAAGCGCAAAGCAAAACCCCAGATTGCGGCTTGCTTCTCGATAGGGAAGAAAACCACTACACTACCACCGCCTCCCGAAATGAGAGGACATCGAGTGGTAGAGAAGATCAATGTCAATGGACAGTTGGTCGAGTGTCTGCATGATACGGGTTTAACGTATGATGCCATAATAGCATCGCACTTAGTAAAACCGGGTCAGTTGACGCAAAACATGGTTGAAGTTATGGGTGCGACAAGAAGTTCACCTACCCTAACTTTACCAATAGCCCAAGTGTTAGTTAACTCTAGATTTGTTAAGGGAACTATATCGGCAGCCGTGATGACTGGCCCTATCTATGACATGATACTGGGAAGTAAATATGTTTATTTAGGGGAACCATCCACTCCCATGATAGTAGGGAGTGCACTGACCCATGTCCCAACTCTAACACCTGGCTGTAACCAACTTCCTAGTGCTAGGAAGACTCTCCAGAGAGGGAAATTTTTTCCCTCAAAACGTTCGCTAGCGGTAGGGGACAAAGTGTTACTCCTAAGATCTAGTGGGACTAATAAGGAGACTGAGTGGCAAGGACCATTCCCCATAATGGAGAAAGTGTCCAACACCAAATATAAAATCTTCATGAAAGGTAAGATGAAAATCTACCACATTAAATTGCTCCGCAAATATTATGACAGAGCAAAAGAACGACCAGTACATCTGGTAGCTCTAAATGTTGTTCAGAAAGTAGGGAGGAGGGAAGAACCTCTTAGCTTTCCATACCCACCTCTGACTGGATCCTCACTAAATTTATCTGGAGAAACGCCAGGTCATACCAAAGTACCAAGCCAGCCCCGGAATCGAAAGAAGTCTAATAGATCCTTCTCTAGAGGGGAACAATTGGTTCAGATATAAACTGGTGAGAATGCATAGTCGATCTAGGCTCATCCACCCTAAAAGTTCGCTGAGCCGTACTTTTCTCTAGGGGCGGCATATGTGACGGGATGAGTCTGGATCACTATGCAAACACCACCACTACTACGTTAGTGGAATTACTATTTACATTCTGGATTCAGTACAGCAGCTAAATTACTAATAATGACGTCAGAATGACTACGCAGACATTTTCTGCACTAAAACTACACAGTGCATTGGGGACAGCGTGTATTTTCACGTCATCTATTCAAATGATGTCACAAGGGAAATCCCCTGTCTTCAACCCTTATTAATACCAAGTCTAAGGACTGGGGACATAGGTCCGTCACTCCCTAGCAACGGGAATACAGCGATATGCTAATAGTACTGCTGCACCGGAAATTGTGACTAACAACTTCCGTCCGGTTCACAACGACCATAGCTGCTGTGCTAAGCAGACCTTACATGAAGTGAGCTGCCATATCCAATTGCATCCTTGGTAGATTATACCAAAACGATCTTAATTGCTGCAATAAGACTGGGGGTGAGTGTAGTAACATAATAATTATGATTATAGTAAGGAGTGTGTACACATTTATATTCTGATATTGGGAAAACACCAACTTTCCCGACCATGTATATTTATGAAACGTGGTATTTGAAATGGAAGACATTGAGAGAAAACATGTGAGGCCTAGATATATTTATAGATAAAAATATATAGATATAATGTATAAACCTTACCGATTATTTTCATATGCATTTTGTGAATGTATTTACGTGTATATTTTGTTGAAAATATGATAACATGATTTTGCCATGTGGGCAGAAGTAGAAGAGACATGTGGAACATGATTCTCACATGCCAGCAATATTACTAGGCGATTTATATTCAAACATAAATTTGCTTATCCCTGATTCACCGCCATGCCGAACTACACGACACTGACTGTCATAAGTTCAAAGCAAATACCATGTGGTGAGGAATCAGAATTTGGGGAGTAAATAACTCGACAAGGGATAACTGAGACATCCTAAAGCCCAATGCCTGGAATATCTCAGTCCCCTTGCTTGCCTGCTGGCCTTCTTCTTATCTTTTAGCTCGTATATTCTGTGGGGTATACCTCACGACTTCATGGCGACACTTGATTGCTTTATGCCTAATGACTGATGTGGGATTAGGTCGAATTATTGTTGGCCTTTCCTTAGCTATCTAGGGAAACATCCTGGCTGCCCAGGACTTCCTCACCATGGTGTTAAGGAATACACCAGTAATTATTGCATATGAGTCACTTCAAGTTTTACAACCATGTACATTTTGTAATGCCTTTTTCACACAAAGATTTGTCTACATGTTCTACTCCAATGGACCATGTGGTCTTAGAATGTGTCCACTTCTGGATCCTTTTTCACCTTGTATCATCATGTCATACAAGGTATAGCCAAGCTGATAAGAACTATTGGCCTTTGCTTTTAAATACAGAATAGCAGAGAGGAATTATGTTTTATTCCTATTCTGCATCTGACACATACACAACAGACACACAACACCAACACTCAGACACATTGCTATTGTCAAGACACTAAGGAGTCTGCAACTTTTGTTTGATTTAAGGAGCCTCGCTGCTGATACTCCTGAAGCCTAACTGGTCAGGGTACCGAAACTTCCAGCCACCAACTAGTGGAGACGGAACCTGGAATCCGGAGGAGCATCGTACACCTGTCGAATGCCAGGGTCGACTCCAAGACATAATCCAAACGAAAGCCAGCACTGTTCCTAAACTAGATCAGATTATCTCAGGTGACTCTGTGTCTACATGTGGTCTGAGTGTGTCACTGTCTGGATGGTGTGAATGATGATATGCTATCTAGCTAAGCATCAGAAAACTTTTTGTACCTGTAACAAATTTTATTGTCCTAGTTCACCAGTTGAACCACAATTTTCATTATCTCTTTTATTATTAAAGAGTATTATTGTTTTATACTTGCACCAACGTACTCCACTCGTGATCATTTTGAACGCAAGGTGTGCGCGTGAGTGCGTGAAAGTATTTAAAACAGGGGGCTCCATCAATTGACGAAGGATCACCGACAGATAAACTAGACATTCGTGTTAGGTCTTCCTACATACACGAGTGTTCGTCACCTTCTGCCTTTGTCTACCAAGTGAATCCCAGTCTCTTCTATCGGGACCATCCCTTTAGACATTCTTGTAACGAGCCATAATTTCTAGAGACTGTCGGCAAACTCTTGGATAGGGATTTCTGTCTATTTCAATAGAAACACCCTAACGGTCGGTGACAGTGGTCAATTATCTATTGACAAGGGAGAGATGGTCGTGCGAGTGTGGGATAAGGTGGAGAAGGTGGATGAACAGATTGAGAACACGTCTATGGAAAGGATGAGATTGCGGGGGATTGGCTTGGGTTCTGGTAGAATCTCAAACCAGAGGGAAGCCCAGGAATTTTCAATCAGATAGCAGTGGGAACGATTAATAGTGTGACTCTTAGCTGGCTGTTGAACAGGGGACGTAGCGCATATGGGAATGTCCTGAGTGCAGTGATGTCAATTCTTAGCTCAACTCAACTTTATTCAACTTTGTACAGTTTTATTCAGCCTGCTGTTTGGTACGTTTTCCAGCACAGGACCTCATCATCAGCTTGCGTCCTGGCAGCTGTCGTAGGCGTTCATGTCTCTCCACAGATCTCGGTCTGCGGTGATGTGCAGGGCCTATAAATATCAAATTAAACGATTCTCTTTCACATGATCGATTACATCAGTGACATTTCACAATTCCGTATAGGAAACCACATTTGAACAAAGTGTCGTATTCATTGATCACTCCCCCATAGCAGTCGTCGCAAATCGATACTGTCCTACAATAAACAGTGTTAATCAAAAGTAAGGAAAACCCTGAGCATATATACACATAACACAGTGTTAAAAAACATACCCGTTTTCATGTATGTATTTACTCCGAATCGCGCCGGCTGTAATCGATTCACTTATTCCTTAATCTATCCATCATTGAACGGGTGTGCGTATGTTATTTATGTCATATTTTCTGCATGAGTTGAATCCAAAGGACATGCAACAAGTTAGCGATGTTTGATCGCATCATGCTTGTGTTCTGACCGCGCAAACAGCACTGACTGACTTCATGACGATGTGTGGGCACAGATTTTATCAACATAATTCTCAGTGGACTCATTCGGGCAAATCACAGTTGGCTATATTCGGTTGTTGTTTCGTATATATGGGGAAACAACATTTACATGTATGGCCGGATATACATTTGTTAACGGCTACATTCATTATTTAAGGGCATTGTCGAAGGCGTGTATATATTTAGTTGTTGCTTTTGTTTAACCCCACATATAGGTGATTGTTTATCGTTGTTTTCACATCTTCAGTCCTTTTCTTCTAAACGCATGGCAGGATTTGTATTTCCTATGAGATAAATAGTTAGTTTGCTGGTTGGTTGGTTGATTTTGCGCGGTTGTTGGTTGGTTGTTTTTGCGGTTGTTTGGGTTGCTGGTTGATTGGTTGGGATGTTGGTTGGTTGGTAGGGTGGGTGGTTCTTGACTGGCTGGTTTGGTGGTTAATTGGGTGGTTGTTTGGTTGGTTGGTTGGTTCGTTCGTTCGTTAGTAAGTTAGTAAAAGGATCATCTCCATTGCACATCGAACTGTTAGTTCATAATTGCTCAGATCCTCCACTCAGTATCTCCCTCAGCTTGTAGCGACTGACGTCACCAATGTCGTGTTGGTTGGCTTTTCTTCTGTCTCTTTTCGCATGGCTCTCGTTTAGCTTTACAGTCTGACTTGCTGTTGTTGCAGTCTGGTCAAAGATACACAATCACATCCCTCCCTTAAGTCACTTACTCATCCTGCCTCCCTGAGAGCGTTCATGATGTCAGCCTGGTCCATTACCTTGTGCGCTCCCTACACCAGCCATGCCCGCAAGCCCATCTGTACTCTCGTTTCTACCCAGATCCTTGTGCCCAGAATTTAAAAACAAATGAAACATATATTAGTAAGTCGGGAAAATTATTTTATCAGAACAACAATCACCTTCAAATTAATATCATAATACCATGATTATTAATCTGAGCCGGTGATGGACTCTAATATAAATTCTCTTTGAGGCTGGACGAGGTAGGGGTAATCGATTCGGAGAACAAAATTAGTCTTCACCTCCTCAGAGATTCAAACCGTTGCCTTTTAGCACAACGGTTCTCGATTTTCCTTTGCATACTCATTTATTCGCCGAGAAAACATGCATGGGTGGGGATATATATGTCTGCTGCTGACATCGGTGACAGGACAAAGATAACGGTTTTGTTCGGGATAAGACATGGGGGACAGACAGGGACTTGCCATACTTGAAGTCTGTGTAAGACATGGGGGACAGACAGGGACTTGCCATACTTGAAGTCTGTGTAAGACATGGGGGACAGACAGGGACTTGCCATACTTGAAGTCTGTGTAAGACATGAGGGACAGACAGGGACTTGCCATACTTGAAGTCTGTGTAAGACATGGGGGTCAGACAGGGACTTGCCATACTTGAAGTCTGTGTAAGATATACAGGAACTTGATTGAGCAGCTCTGGATCAGTTGTTTGCGGAACACTTAAGGACATTAAACCAGCACATAAACACATGTACGAGTATTGATGAACACTCAAATCTATAGAAAGAAGAAACAGAAATTAGATGATACAGTGAAACAAGTTAGTAGCATGTCCTTTACAGGACGTTGCAATCAACCCTAGCATTCATTAGCTGTTTGTGATTTACTAGATAATTGCTAGTAGTTTGTCATAGACGTCAGCCGACGCCTCATATCATGGGAATCAACACAAGGCGATCTGCTACCAAAGCCTCAGCAGCAGGTTTCGAACCCTCGCCTCGGTGTGTCGGGGATTTGTGAAGCTGCGCGACTCACTATCCCCAAAGACTTGGACGCCTGTTACATGACATACTAGACAACGTACAAATTGAAAGCTATAGATACCATACTGGTATTCGAACCAGTCACCTCCAAATGACGACAGCGCTTCGCTGTTGGAACACAATTACTTAGACACGAGTTTACCATGCATCTACATGCATTTTATTAGTTAGTTAGTTAGTCGACAGATCATCCTCGTTGCACATCAAACCATTCAGTCAGTAAGTGTTCGGATCCCCTCCTCAGCAAATCCCACAGCGTGTAGCGGCTCACGACACCAGTTCTGTGTTGGTTTATTAATCTTCTTTGGCTTCCTGCGTAGTGTTCTTGTTTGGCCACACCTCTTTTTAACTGGCTGTTCTAGCTGCCTGACCATAGTTGTAGACTCAGTCATAATTTGGTTCTTGCAAACTCTTACTTCTCGTAGAGCATTCAGTGTATCTGACTCGTCCAAGGCTCGTCCGCCCTTCAAATGCCCTCCATGCAAGCCAGTCAGCCTGCTGATTTCCTTGTACAACCGCATGCCCTGGCACGAAAATGACACCAATCTTTGCCAGCCGTGATCGCTCCAGACACACCAACCACTAATACACTGTGTTCTTGTAGCGAGGCGCTATCGTCACTTGGTGTTGACCGGTTGGAATCGTGGTATAGTATAATTATAACTTTCAATTATTATGTTGTGTAATGCGTCATCTAAGCTTTACTTCTTTATTCTACTTCCAGGAACGTTAATCAATACTTTTTATTTACTCTACGTGATGAATCAGCTCTGAACTGGAGTGATTTGCAATCACACACTCGTAGGGAGGACATCTCAGCAGTTATGGATTTGCCCGCCGAGCAATGATGACAATCCATTTATATAATTTGATAATTTCCCACAGTGTAAATATTTCCTCCAATCTTATACTACGCCATACGATCACCACAAGGTGATACATCGAAAGAGTTTTATTTTAAAGAAAGATAAACAGACAAACAGGCATGTAGGCAGACAACCAGCAGTGGAGACAGACAGACAAACTTGTAAAAATCTGCTGGTCTTGCGTAATGGCTCTCTGTAATGTCAGGCGGATGTTTTCCAAATAAAGATACATACAATCTTGTATTATCTATATGTACAATAACAATGAATTCAATGATAAATTTAGCGCAAAGGATTTCATCACGGAATTATGCAAGACACATACATATATATGCCCTCCTCCGAAGTCGGAGAGTGTCTGCCTGTACGGCGAGGAACCACCAGTCTGCACACCAATAAGCCAGACATGGGACAACGGATACTCACGCAAAACTCAGGTCCTGTATGACATCACACTGATGTTGGACAACAGGATGCCTTCATCCGACATACAGGACTTCGCGTTGGAGCTCAAGCCAACGAACACAAGCAAGCAAGCATATATATGCCCCAGAACCAGAAACTGGGAGATCATCACAGGGAAGCTAGCCAAACGGAGGACACGAACAGATCTAGAAACCAACGTTTTACTAATATCTTTGTTAACGAAAACAAAACAAAACACTTAACTGGAACCACACGTATCCTAATTCACAGACAATTATTCGTAGCATCATCATCACGTACGATGTCGATAAACGTCAGCGGTCATGTTTCGCCATCTCACACGATCTCAAGAAATGTGTGGATCAGCTCAGTGTTCTTGTTTCGGTTGTGCTATGTGGTCAAGCCATCTAAATATTTATCTATCACCCTTTCCCTATTTCATTTCTTCCCATTCTTGTCAGTTGTCACTAAGTTTTCTTGTTTATTTCCTCTCACAAAGTGTCCAAAACATCGTGCATATCTGCGTCTATTATCTCTAATCATTTTAAGGTTTTCATTTGTTTCTTGTAGGACTTGCTCATTGGTTTTGCTTTTCTGTACATGGTAATCTGTGCATTTTCCCGAGAAACCACATTTCCACTGCCATTATATGTTTCTCAGTTCATCTGTTTCTTGTCCGCATTTCACATTTATATAATATTACAGGTTCTATGTTGCACTTCACACATTTTTTCTCGTTGCAATTGACATAATTTTATTGGTCAGTATGTTTCCCTTCACGCGTTATCCATATATTACAATAAAATATATCAACTAAAACATCAACTAGAAGTACAGTAAACGAAAAGGAGAAGGAAAATATCATGAAGCCAGCCGAAAAAAAAATGTGAACATTAACACAGAAAGACTAGAACAAAAGGGTTAATTTGAGGGGGAAAAAAAACATATTTCATAACATAATTTGAAAAAACAAAAATATCATGTATACAGATATGTAATGTGGGAATGAGTGAGAATGAATTGACGTCAGACAAAAGATGAATATACATTCCAGTTGGGTCGATAATGCCCTGTGTGTCAATGAGTCTTTGCATTCGCCAGATAGTTAATGACAGAGAACTCCTCCTCACCTTGGTGGTTGGTGCTGCTAAAGTGTTGCCGGAGGAGTGACTGCCTGGGGAATGTAATTAGAAAACTCCTGAAATGTGTAAAACGGGATTAAAAGTAATTATAATCGACTTCATTGCATCGGGTTTCACCCATACAGTTCGGTCTCTCTCCGCAGAGTAACTGGCAGCCTGCAGAAAGCGTCGCACGGAGCACTAAATCAGCAGCTTCAGCTTGGGGTATCATAAAAAGCTGAACGAGAAAACCGAATGACGGAGCCTAAAAAAATGAATACACGATATTCCGGTCACGTTGCAGATCGTGAAATTGATGTTGTCGTGAAATGAAACATCAATATGATGTCACACTCTACAGTAGTGTGCGGGATCTGAAGAAAAGAGAACACATCATACAGGAAATAAATCCACAGACTAAGTCAAAACAATGTATTCCCTTAGTGGATTTTAAATACTGACGTAATAAACAATACATTATTATTTATGGCTGATGTGTTTACATTACAGATGTAAGCCAATTTGAATCTACCTAAAGAAATAGAAGATACGGTTGTAGACGATGTTCTATCAGTTGTAAAGACATACAGGTTTAGATTGTAGACTACATTCTCTCAGTTATAAAGAAATAAAAGACGAAGTTTTAGTTTTCTCTTTGTTGTAAAGAAATAGAAGACACCATTTTAGACTATGTTCTCTCTGTTTGAAAGAAATAGAAGACAAGACTGTAGATGGTCTCTTAATTGTAAAGAAATAGAAGACAAGGTATTAGACGACATTCTCTCAGTTGTAAAGAAATAGAAGACCAGGCTGTAGACGATGTTCACTCAGTTATAAAGGAATAAAAGACAACGTCTGAGTTCTCTGTTTGTTATAAAGAAATAGAAGTCAAAAATTTAGAAGATGTTCTCTTTGTTACAAAGAAATAGAAGACAACGTTTTAAAATATTCTCTCTGTTATACAGACATAGAAAACAAGGGTGTAGATGTTCTCTCTCAGTTGTAACGAAAGAGAAGACCAGGTTGTATGCGACGTTCTCTCGATTGTAAAAAAAAAAAGAAACCAAGGTTCTATACCAGTGGTTCTCAACCTTTTTGGCCTGTGCCCCGCCCCCTTTCACCATATTTTCAGAACGTCATTCCTCCCCCTTTTCGTATTTCCCTAACCCGCCCCCCCCCCCTTTCCCCCGCCCCTACACAGCATACGTAATAATGGAAGTTAAATTTAATAGCACATACTAAACCAAGTCTAGATGTCTACATAAAACGTGATTTGCGAGTCTACTTACGTTATAAAACGAAATTCAGAAGGGTGAGACGTACAGACCGATAAAGTATGAAGGGAAAAACAATATCAAGTAATCGCTTCTTATATTAGCACGATCTTGAAATAATCTTAATTCCCCCCCCCCCCCTGGAAACCCTAAAATTCCCCCCTGTGTGTGTGGGGGGGGGGGGGATTTCCCACCGGTTGAGAACCACTGTTCTAGACGATGTTCTCTCTGTTTTGAAGAAATAAGAGACACTTTTTTAGACTATGTTCTCTCTGTAGTAAAGATATAGACGACAAGGTTTTAGAAGACATTTTTTTTTTTTTTCAGTTATGAAGAAATAGAAGACCACTTTTATACGATATACTCTTAGTTGGAATGAAATAGAAATTAAAGTTTTAGACGAAACTCACTCAGATGTAATTCAATTTAATTCAACTTTATTTTAAAAGGGTCACAAATTGGGCACGCAGGTAAGGAAATAGAAGACCAGGTTATGGACGATGTCTTCTCAGTTCTCCAGGCAATCCATTGTTATGTACAGCCAATATTGTAATGGATTCTGTACTAGCTTAAAAATAATGGAAAGCGGAAAGATTCTCTGAGAAATTGGAATATCAATCTCAGAATCTGTATGCGTAGCATTTCCTTTCCCAGTTATCTCACTTTATATGTGAAAATACTGTATCCACAAGAGGGAAACTTTGAAGTAGGACTTGTTTTTTGCGCTGGCTTGCTTTGAACCCAAACGTAGTCTATACACACTGCTTCTATTGTGTGTGGATTAGCTTTCCATATTAACAGTGTATCTCGCCATCAGGCGAACCCACTCCGACTTCAGAGGTACTTGTAATTTACTTCCCCAAGTCAAGGACTATAGGTCAACATTTTCTCCCAAATGTACTGTTTAGGGGTTGGACCCCTTACCTCGGCATCAGCACGCAGGATGCTTAAGAACACGCGCTCCTATTCATTCGGCCATGCTGACCTACAAGAGGTCATGAAGAGATGGACGAGCAGCAGTCTGTCTGTCAGCACGTACCTTCAGTGCGTACGTTAGAAACAGATATCCAACAACTTGAAGTTGTTGTGTTGCAACCTGTCGTCGTTGTGAAGACGGCACTTGACTGACTGACAACATACATGAGTCAGTGGTTCCCACACAATGTGATGTTTCAGGGTGGAAGCTGCTGCAGGAAGTTTCACAAGGGAAATAGGAGTCTGCTTTGCGTTGGTTTCGATACAATGGTATGAGCGGTATGAATTCCGGCCGTTCAGAAAGCAATGGCAAACCACTGAATGTAAACCCGGTTTCACAAACAGTCAAAGAATGCTGGAGTTGACTGCTACGTCCTGTAAAGGATATACAACTAACTGTAACTTATGAATATAATCGTCTGTGAGGTTTGCCCGTGTGTTCCCGGAGCCCGTATGAGAAGCAGTCAGAGCATCTGATAAGAAGTGCCTTGAAGAAATTAGAACAAGAATCACGATGGCAAAGATAGCCTTTGGCAAGATGAAAATTAAACTGGCCAATAATCAAAATTTAAATTGCAACGGGGAAAATGAGTGTTGAAGTGCCGCCTATACTTTTGTAAGGTTATGGAACGTAGACAATGAGCAGACACGCTGAAAAACATCTGATGGCCGTTGAAATGTGGTTTCTGCGGCTAATGCAAATAATACAATAGACAAACATAAAAACCAATTAGCAAGACCTACAAGAACCAGATGAAAACCGTAAACTAATTAGGGAAATTAGACGTCGACAGGGCAATATTTGTTTTCGGCACGTTATGAGAAGAAGTAAACTTTAGAAGTTCTTGACTGCTTGCAAGACTGAGAGGAAAGGAATAAGGCAAAGTCAGAAGGATAAATATCTAGATGGGTTGGACACATGCATAAACGAGACAAAAAGCACATATCTGATCCACGACTCTGGTGATCGTATGATATGGTGAAAGATGACAGCCCACACTTATGGGCATGACATAGAATGATGATGATGTAAGAGAAGCAAAGAATGTAACACTGTAACATCGCATGCATGTCAATGAGATATAAAACGACAGTAAAGCTGTAAAAACACAATGAGTAAAACGACGAAAACCAGAAGTGAAATTTGTCAGCTTTAGAAGAATAAAATCGCAAGTGACAAAATGAACGTTTCGGTTAGGGCCGTCGTCAGCACGCAAACACTAAGCATACACTGATAAAACTAGATAAAAGACACACACAAGTTATTCTTTTGGAATAGAACCACCACTCGAGTAGAACAAGCCGTATAACGCTCATAGGGTGTGTAGATCGAATGAGAGCACGCTAACTAGCGTCAGCACACCAGAACCAGCTATATGCCTGCCGAGAGCATCGCAGAGAGCACGAACTCCGATACTCCAGCGATTATCCCAATGGGTCTTCACTCAGAGTTTGCACGACGCTAATGACGAATGTAAAATGAGTGCTTGAGGCGCTCCTGTCTGGGAAATTTCCAGCACTACGGACACTACTATATGATCTCGGCAGACATTGTAAGGTCACCATACAGTGGATACCATCTCACTTTGGAGTACCCGGAAAGAGAGGGTTGACCAGGTAGCTAAAGAAGGAGCAACAGAAGAATAACCTGATATGCCTGTCATATAACACCCCCCAAAAAAAGAATAATTCAATCAATAAAAAAGTCATCAACAACTTCCCTCTGATATGTTGGTTGGAACTGCTTCTCTTTGGTGTGTCGAGTGATGTTAGCTGTTATTGATGATATTGCTACTAGATTTATTGGTGATTATTTATAAAACTCGTGGATGTATTGAATTTCGAGACCCGCCTGAGGTTGCTATAACATTGCTAGTGCAAATGATTTCACGAGCCTTATACGGCCCGCGGGCCGGACGTACGCTGCCCCTGATCTAGAAGATTCCTTGGATATGGCGATTATAGCTGAAACAAATGTTAGGTTTTTACCTAAAATTTGTTTCAGCTAGAATAGCCATATTAATTTCACATTTGCTATAAACGTCTCTGGGTCTTCTCCGAATGCCTTCATTATACCCCCACCCCCATGTCCCCTTAACCTCCTAGAAAACAGTCTTGTGTCGACCCAGTTACAGCCTGACTGCTGGAATCCATTACATCACACTGCCAGGCGCGATCTTGTTTTCACAGAACATCTAGCGGGAAAATCAATACAAGTAAATAAGCGCCCTGGCTTTCCTGTAACGAATTTGTTCAAAGGCTAGATACATATTGATGGAATTGTAACAGATGAGACAATGGTGTACCGTAATTTTCAGCCGGCGCTAGGCGTCACTTAAATAAGGGCTGTTTTTTCTCAAATCTTGTCACATTGTGAGCCGCGGTCGGGCAATGGCTATACCGCTTGACCTATCGACAATGTCGTCGTGTGTTTGAATCCCCTTGCGGTGGCCATTTTTTAATGACCCGGGCTTTCATAACAGCTCAGCTTAAAGTTAAAATACAGAGTTTAAAGGGCGAAAAGATAGACTTCATTGCACCGGGTTTTATCCCACATGGCTCGGTCTCTTTACACAGGGCGGCCTGTCGAAGACCTGGCACATATCACGATCTCAGTAGCTCCAGAGACGAACCCCTGGGAGTATTCGATAAAATTGCATTCGTGAACCGTTATATGTAGCCGGAGATCGAATCCATAACCTTCGGAGCTCCGGCGGCGTAACCACTTCGCCACGGAGTTTCTCAGTGAATAAATACATGCAGAGAAGTTTATACAAGAGACGACATTTTAGATATAGGCACAGAAGTTTATACAAGAGACGACATTTTAGATATAGGCACAGAAGTTTATACATGAGACGACACTGTAGACATGGACAGTGAAGTTTCTACAAGAGACGACATTGTAGACATGGACAGTGAAGTTTATACAAGAGACGACATTGTAGACATGGACAGTGAAGTTTATACAAGAGACGACATTGTAGTCATGGACAGTGAAGTTTATACAAGAGACGACACTATAGACATGGACAGTGAAGTTTATACAAGAGACGACATTGCAGACATGGACAGCGAAGTTTATACAAGAGACGACGCTATAGACATGGACAGTGAAGTTTATACAAGAGACGACATTGTAGACATGGACAGTGAAGTTTATACAAGAGACGACACTATAGACATGGACAGTGAAGTTTATACAAGAGACGACATTGTAGACATGGACAGTGAAGTTTATACAAGAGACGACATTGTAGACATGGACAGTGAAGTTTATACAAGAGACGACACTATAGACATGGACAGTGAAGTTTATACAAGAGACGACATTTTAGATATAGACACAGAAGTTTATTCAAGAGACGACACTGTAGACATGGACAGTGAAGTTTATACAAGAGACGACACTATAGACATGGACAGTGAAGTTTATACACGAGATGACATTGTAGACATGGACAGTGAAGTTTATACAAGAGACGACATTGTAGACATGGACAGTGAAGTTTATACAAGAGATGACATTGTAAACATGGACAGTGAAGTTTATACAAGAGACGCCATTGCAGACATGGACAGTGAGGTGTATACAAGAGACGACATTGCAGACATGGACAATGAAGTTTATACAAGAGACGACACTATAGACATGGACAGTGAAGTTTATACAAGAGACGACATTGTAGACATGGACAGTGAAGTTTATACAAGAGACGACACTATAGACATGGACAGTGAAGTTTATACAAGAGACGACATTGTAGACATGGACAGTGAAGTTTATACAAGAGACGACACTGTAGACATGGACAGTGAAGTTTATACAAGAGACGACATTGTAGACATGGACAGTGATGTTTATACAAGAGACGACATTTTAGATATAGACACAGAAGTTTATACAAGAGACGACATTGTAGTCATGGACAGTGATGTTTATACAAGAGACGACATTTTAGATATAGACACAGAAGTTTATACAAGAGACGACATTGTAGACATGGACAGTGATGTTTATACAAGAGACGACATTTTAGATATAGACACAGAAGTTTATACAAGAGACGACATTGTAGACATGGACAGTGAAGTTTATACAAGAGACGACATTGCAGACATGGATAGTAAGGTTTATACAAGAGGCGACAAAGCAGACATGGACAGTGAAGTTTATACAAGAGACGACATTGCAGACATGGATAGTAAGGTTTATACAAGAGGCGACAAAGCAGACATGGACAGTAAGGTTTATTCAAGAGACGACATTATATTTCGGCCAAATTAAAAGATATAACACTCATAAAAACCATACTGGAAGGTAAAGTTGAAGGCAAGCGAGCAAGAGGTAGACAACGATACAAGTGGAAAGATAACTTCACGAGATGGGCGACCAGCAGTCTGGCGAATGACAGTGTTGGAGATCCGTTGCAGTCAACCTTCATAGTGGAGACGGCACCTAATTGATAAATGAATTATACCCAATACCCCTCAATGAGCCTTTATGTGTTACTTCCGTGTCGCGTCTATTGTAGCATGAGAAATAACTTCACGGGTATTAATCAACACTGATAGAAGTCCAGTGACGAAGCAGGGATGAAAGAACAAACTAGAAAACATAACATTTGAAAGCTTTCTTATTCTAATCTCTTCAGTAGATCCCCCATCAAATGTTATGACTGCTCCGAGATACTTGCACCGACTCACTTGTTTAAGAATATTCCCATTTACTCATTTGCCCGTTTAATACATTCAGGATCATTCTCGCCCGGGTGATGTGATTATCTACACGGATGGGTCGGTTTTGAGAGGTAGGAGAAGTGTCTGGGGGTTCTTAGCAAAAGCTAATGGTCGGCGTTTGGTGCAGGAGAGCCTGGCGTATGATGACACAACATCTAGCTTAAGAATGGAGGTGGAGGCGGTCAGTGCAACTTTCCGCTTGATAGAGAACACGACACACACACACATTGTGATTGTAACTGACTTAGAAAGCATGCTGAGGAGGGTGAGAACAGGCAAGCTTCGTGCAGAGTGGCTTGCTTCGCTTCGGAGGTCACGGGTAGCAAGCAACACCTGGATCTTTTCTCCTGGGCATGCCGGTGTGCTGGGGAATGAACAGGCGGACAGATTGGCTGGCTCGGCAAAACTTGGTGGAGTATTGATGCATGACAAGACAGACGTGGTTGCGGCCTTGTGGGAGCACGTGTACACCTCGGAGGAGCAAATGGATCACCATAGTTCTAGTAAGAATGAGACAGCGAGGGGTGACGAGGGGATCTGCCCGACGATCGACGCTCAGAGGAAAGGCGGGACGGACATATAATCAGATTGCTACTGGAACTATTAGTGTTGGAACTCTTCGCTGGCTGCTGAGGATGGGGACGGAGCGCTTATGGGAATGTCCCGAATGCGTTGATGTCGGTTCCTAAATCAATCAATCAATCAATCAATCAATTAATCAATACATTGCCGCATTTCTTCCTTCTTAGAGACCACCACAATCTCTATCTTCTTACAAATTTTATTCTAAGCCTTACTGTTCATTGTGTACAGTAACTGCATCTAATAAACGTAATATAATTTCACACAGAGGAAATTGTAAACCGAGAAATCACATTATCTTATATATAAAAAAAGACTTGTGCGTATGTATCTCTGTATGTATGTATGTATGTCCTTTATGCGCTCGCGAACGGCCCATCCGATTGAGATGAAATTTTCTACACGCCTTCCTTTCATTCCAGAGCAGCCAACTGTCGTATTTTTTTTTTTCTTCTTCCTCCTCCTCCCTCCTCCCTCCTCCCCCTCCCAAAATACGTACGTCCAGGAAATGGTCTTCTACATAGACACTTCTCTCTGAGGTCCGCGATAACATATTAACCTGGTGTGGATGGCAATCAATCATCCTACTACCTACCTCCCTCCCTCCCTCCCTTCTCC
>OY992889.1:23238520-23281020 GCA_963921405.1 Cepaea hortensis
CCTCCTCCTTCTACCTCTTCCTCTCTCCCACCTCCTCTCTCCTCCTCATCCTCCTCCCTCTCCCTCCTCCTGCGTTCTCATCCTCCCTCCTCCTCCTCCTTCTTTTTCTTCTTCTTCTGCTGCTGCTGCCGCGCTCCATTTACCCAAGTTAATTGTTGGGGGAATATGTAAAGATCTTTCAAGTGCTCTTTCTAATGCTTTTTGTAAGTTGGTCTTCGTTTATCTAAGGTTGTTCTAATCGCAACCAATAAATGATTAGACAGACAGACAGACAGACAGACAGACAGACAGACAGACAGACAGACAGACAGAGAGGGAGGGACAGACAGACAGACAGACAGACAGACAGACAGACAGACAGACAGACAGACAGACAGACAGACAGACAGGCAGTCAGTCGGTAACGGGAACGAGAACTTATATGACTACTTATATGAATTAAATGAGATGCTCCCCACCAGGGTCTGGGCGAAGCCGGGCAGGGTCAGCTAGTAACATATAATCACAGAGCTATCAATACACGTGTTTCTTTATATCTGTTTGTGTTGTTCATAAGGTCGAAACGTCGATTCGTTATGTTGTGGTCTAACTTATTTTTATCCTATTTGTACCTTGTTGTTATTATCAAGGTTATTTTTACACTGTGAGTTCCGTTTGCCGGAATTGCGATCGTTGTAAGGTATGTACACTGTGTCTGTGTTTATTATCGCTCACAATCCTTCGCAGGCGTCACACGTACTTAACGGTTTCCATTGTGTTTCTGCTACGTCTAGGCTAGTCACCTGGTGTGGTATTGTGTAATGGCCTCTAGTCATGTAGATAAACCATGAATACCGAACAAGTGTTATTTGGAAAATAACTGATCATGGACAGAAAGTCGAGTCATTGTTTGAGGGAGATAATTAATTATACAAAACATCTCAAAACGTTGTGATATGTCTGTCCATCGACGGCTTGGAGGGGCCATAACCCCACTCCCAAACAGAGTTCGTCTTTTTTTAGACAAAGGCTGCCGGAGTTAAACCCTATACACACCGGTTGAAGACCAGGGAAAACCACCACTGTACACCACTAGCACATTGTGATACGACATTTCGCACAGGAGACAGTAGCATAGATCTGATTTGAGACTCTGGTCTTGGTGATACAAGGCGAACTATAGCCACCAAGGACTATAGCATCTTATTCATCTTCTTGGCATCGGAAGATTACATTGTCAGGTCAGCTGGCGTGATGAACTCGACACTTATTTTCGAGTTCTTCTTTAGTTCCACACAACTAGGATATTAGTGTTAGTTCAGGTAGCCAGTATATCTTTATCAGCTTCTTGCACTACGGGAATCTTGTAGAGCATGTTCAGCAGTTTGTTTATATTAACGCAAAATGTATGTAACATGTCCTTTACAATAAGTCGCAATCAACCTAAGCATGTTATATGTTTGTGATTTTCCAGGAAATGTTACTTTCAGTACATTAATAAACATTCATGGATTGTTTCACGCTCATAGAAAGTAAAAGAAAGAAGCAGCTACGAGAGGACGACCGGTAACTATAGCGCACAAATTATATGATGTCTAGTGTGTCCTGTAGCCTTTACTTCTTTTTTCTCTATCTATGAGCGCCAAATAATACATGTTTGTTTATTTATGAAATGTAATTGTGGCCTCAAAGGGTTCCAAAAATAATATTTCTGTGTTTACGCTCAGTAGTTTGTCAATATTATTTAAACGGCCGGTGCTCATACATTTATTGGGTATTATACAGGAATTGGTGCCGATGCCTCCGGTTTGTAAGTGCACTTTCTCCTGCATTATCACACTCGACAGACGGTGCAGAGAGAGAACCCTGTCGCTGCCAATGCAGAGATCAACGCGCTCATCTATAAACACTCAGATAGCCCCGAAGTGCTCATCTATACAGATGGATCTGTTGTAAAGCAGCAGAGAAGTGCATGGGCATTTACAGCCCGTTCAGCGGGCCGAACCGTTCAAGAATCTAGTGGTGCCCACTTTATGACCACGAGCAGCATAACGATGGAGGTGATGGCAGTTACACAGGCTTTCATATGGCTGGAATCACAGCATTATACCAACGTGTCTGTACTAAGTGACTCAATGAGCATGATTCAGAAGGTCGAAGCTGGATCTGTGCGTAGACAGTGGACTGAGTCGCTGCGGAAGTCTATTGTCCGTAAAGTCACCTTCATCTTCGTCCCGGGACATGCGGGAGTCGAGGGAAATGAACGACCTGATAAACTGGCTAGCTCTGCACCCCCTGTAGTTGGCCAGCCCATGGATCGTGCCGATGTTATTAACGCCGTTAAAGATATGGCGAGAACAGAGGACTTTGATGTCAGTGAATCCACATCGCTGTCCAGGATGAAAGACTTGGGAGTAAGAATCGGCACGGCCAAGCGCGAGAGGTACATCGGGAAAACAAAGCGCCTCGTCAACCAACACAGAACTGGCACTATTAGCCACCGGACGCTGATGCATATGCTGAGGGGAGGATCTGAGCACCTATGGACCTGTCCGTAGTACAATGAAGATACCCCAACTGATAACTGATAACATCAACGCAAAACCATCATATCCCAAATAGCCTGCCCGTCGCGGTATGTAGGGATTGCCAAGCCAAGTTCACTACCTCTAAGCCACAGACATAGTGTAAACAAAACGCCATGAGCCGTATTGGATATATGGTGCCTGCATTATACAATCATAGACATCCACACTTCGTGGGGGAAGTGGTCATTATCTCACCGGCCGACTTTACTTCTTGAAACATTTCTGGTACCAATCAATTTTTAAGCTAGGTCGACCTGGATGCCTACATCAATGAAACAATCTCAGCTTAGAAAAAATTGCACGACAAGGAAACATGACGGAATGAGACACACGTTTGTGAAGCCCAGCGCACAATGTCAGATACAAACTCATGTTTTCCGTTATGTTTTCGGCTAGATAATGAACCTGCTAGGTTCTGGGATTCCTGTAGTGTAGAGGTCAGTCTCTCTCTCCTCTAACTCTAGAAGTAATGGATTCGAATCCATGTGTGGACATTGTTTTGTTTTCGAAGTTAAAAAGACCCTCCTCCTCCCCCCTGCCCTCTCCCTCCCTTCCCCGCTAGTGGTATCATCATCATTAAGTGCCCTGTGCCAGCTGGTGAAGGCGTTCATGCCTCTCCAAAGATCACGGTCTTTGGTTTTCAGAATCAACTCTGCTGACGATATCCCTCCATGCCACCGTCTCAATCCATCCAACATCATTTTTCTTGATCTGCCTCTGCCTCTCTTCCCCTCGATCTTTCCAGTTGTCACGATGTTCTCCAATGCCTCTCTTCTCATCTCATGACCAAAGAAAGATTTTGTCTCTTCCTTATTGTTGTATATAATGTTCTAGTTTGATTAGCCTCTTTCAGGCATACGTGATTAGTTTCTCTGGCAGTCCCTGGAATTCGCAACATTCGTTTCAAGAACCACATCTCTGTTGCTTCCAAGTTCTTCCTAATTTGTTCATTTACATTTCATGATTCACTGCCATACAGCAAAACAGGTTCTATATAGCATTTCAGCACTCTCTTACATTCATTGATAGTGATTTATTGCATAAGATATTCTTAATTTTCTTAAATGCAGCGTTTGCTTGCCATATACTGTTCTTAATCTCTGTTGTGCACTTTCCTTCTGAAGTTATAATTGCCCATAGGTATTTAAAATTATCTACTTGGTTAAGAATCTTAACTTCTATGTCACATTTTGGTGTCACCTTTTTCTTTGATATCACCATTGTTACCGTTTTCTTTATATTCAAAGATAGTCCTTTCTTTGCACTCTCTGTTATTATAATGTCCTACAATTGTTGTAGATCTTTAGCATTATCAGCCGACAATACTGTGTCATTTGCATAGAGTATCATGTTTATATTATCACCTCTGATTAGTATTCCCGGCCTAGCTTTGATCTCTCTCATAATTACTTTGCTATAGAGGGAGAAGAGATCCGGAGGTAAGTCACATCCCTGTCGTACCCCCAGCTTTATTTGTTCATAATTGCCCTCTTTATTTCCCTTTTTAATTGCTGATACTTAGTTCCAGTAAATATTCTTTTTTATTATTCTGAGATCTTTCCCATTAATGTTAATATCTTCCAACATTTTAATCATTTCATCATGTTTTACTTGATCAAATGCCTTGGTACCGGGAAGGTTACCCGATCAACAATTCCTGAAGAAGTCCATGTGTCGACCAAAAGGTACAAATGTTGCAGCACTGCTGTAAACAGGCACAACGCAATTACGTCAAAAACAATATTCCGGACGAACGCAGAAGAAAACGAAGAAGAAATGCCTTGGTATAATTAATGAAGCACAAATATATGTCTTTCTGTGTCTCTGTTGATCTTTCTATTAGTGTTCATAATGTATATATTGCATATTTTGTAGTACATATTGTACCCTTTCCTTCCACAAATCCATACTGTTCTTCGCCAATTTCCATTATTATTTACTTTCTTGTTCTTCTCATTATAATTCTGAGTAGAAGCTAAGTGACATTGTTAATGAGGTTAATTGTACATAAATCTTCTCATTGAATTGCTCCTGGTCTCTTTGGTATACTCACCTTTTATCTCCGGCTGGCAGATTAAATGCTTATTCATCCAATGACAGTGGTGGTGAAACAACCAGGAACACATATGGGTACACCCGTTAGGTTAAATATACATCGACAGGTAAATAGTCAAGTGCGGGCCTAAAATTGCCAGTTGCCTTGGTAATATTCCAAATTATACGTTTACCTACATCAGAATATTTATCCGAGGTATTTAGTTTAACTTGCATCTGATCTCGTCATCAGCACAACTGGATTCAGCAAAACTGGATATGAGGCCACAACGATTCATTCTAAAAATGCACAGGGGAAAACCAAGAAATGATAATCGACAAAGCATTTGATAGCTGGATCTTCCTGGGTGAAACCTTACTACAAGAGGGAGGAATCATACACATAATTAGGTCGCAGTGTGTAGTTAAGTAGAAATGGAAGAACAGAAAAATATCTTAATATAAGAGTACAAAGGACTAGAGCTGCTTTTATATGAAGTGTAAAGTAATTAAGTATATGACCAAACTTGTGGAAGTATAAAGAAGTTAAACATAGGACCAAACTTGGAGAAGTCTAAAGAAATTAAATATGGGACCAAACTTGGGGAAGTATAAAGAAGTTAAACATAGGACCAAAGTTGGAGAAGTCTAAAGAAATTAAATATAGGACCAAACTTGGGGACGTCTAAAGAAAGTAAATAGAGGAACTTAAATAGAAGAAATTAAATATAGGACAAATCTTCGGGAAGTCTGAAGAAATTAAATATAGGATCGACTTGGGGAAGTCTAAAGACATTAAACATAGGATCATACTTGAGGAAGTCTAAAGAAATTAAACAAAGGACCAATCTTGGGGAAGTTTAAAGAAATTAAATATAGGACCAAACTTGTTGAAGTCTAAAGTAATTAAACATAGGACCAAATTTGGGGAAATCTAAATAAATTAAACATAGGATCAAACTTGGGGAAGTCTAAAGAAATTAACCATATGACTAAACTTGTTGAAATATAAAGAAATTAAACATAGGATCAAACTTGGGGAATTCTAAAGATGTTAAATATAAGACCAAACTTTTAAAACATTTAACTCTAACATTAAGTTAGTTCTTGTGCCTGGTTAAGAAACAAGGGGAAACAATTTCTGTTTAATTGCACTTAACAGGACGTTTCAATCAACCACTGCATTTATTGACTGTGATTTTACAGGCACATATTTTAATAGTGTACCATTGATCCCTGAACTGCCGACGCTAATACCCTTTGTGAAAGTCAACGCAAAGCGGATCTGCTCCCGAATCATAGTGGCTGACTTTGAATCCAGTATCTTGGGATTGTGAGGCTGCGATGACGACGGAGCTGCATGAGTTAGCAAGAGATAAGAGGGGGGTCTTGGTTGAGGGATTATCCTCAGTGTGAAAAGGTAAAAGAAAAGAAGGGGATGCGAGGAGAAGTGGAGGACGAGGAGTAGGAGTAGGAAAAGAAAATAGGAAGAAAATATAACTACAAGTGAATTACTTCCCGGTACTTTAAACTATATTGCCGATCGGCCTCGAAGATAACAACATCCATCTGTACTGTTATAATCATTCTGCCACTCGGGAATCTGCTGCATTCATTATCACTCAAATGAAACGCAATTTCATGTAATGTTTGAAATTAAAACTACATTTCTCAGTTCCTACGTGTAGTTTAGAGTGGTTGGTAAATATGTTTTTTTCTTTGGTGGGTTCAGAAATTATCACTGACCCCACGCCTTGATCCCTTTCCCTGGGCCAGCGATAACCACGCAAGGCATTGGGGAATCCCGAACTGCGCACGTAGATTCACACAGTTGAACAGTGCATTTGTCTGTTCTCAGACTGCTCCATATATTACTACCCTACAAAGTACTGTCAGAGGCGTAACCCTTAATGATGAATGTGGGACAAGTACACGTTGTTCATGTAGTGTGGTGACAGACGTGGCACTAGATAAACATTTACAAACATACACAGGTTTACTAATATATTTGCATCACACACACACACACACATACACACACATACACACACACTCACACACACACATACCAGTTTCAGATACAGACCAGCCAACGCGCCGCTGTGGTGGCTTAGGGGACAATGAGACGAGCAGTTTCATAATTCCCCCGTCACACAGAGGAGAGCATTCGAAATCAACGTTCGGAAGTCGAGCGCTTTGCGTTTCTTTCGAACGTATGATGCCTCGGGAGTTCAGAAAGCAGTGGCAAACTACTGAGCTAACAGTACCGAGTAAATCATAAACAAATTACAAGTGCTGGGATTGATTGTGACGTCCTGTAGAGGGCATGCGACAGACTTTACAGACCAGCCATATTTTTCGTCGTTGTCATGTATGTCATCATTTTCATCACGTATGATGACCTTGGCCGGGCTCCTTGGCCTAGGTGTTAGCGTCTTTCTCCGTAATCCCGTATATTCTCGTGAGTAACGTAACCTGTGCGAGAATCGGTAGCGGTACTCGTCGCGTTGGTGACTTACCGGTTATGTGAGCCGGTCGCTCAGAAAGCACCGGCAAACTACTGAGCGTAATCTTGCCTAGTACATCAACAGCAGCTGAAAAATGCTGATGTTGACTGCAACGTCCTGTAGAGGATATGCAAAAAATATGATGACCCTGAGCTGGTTGTGAGTAATCCTGGCCATGCCACCTATTGTTGTCTAACTTGTACCGTTCTTTAACACCATGTATTTCTGCATGGCTAGATCTGTGGGTGGGAGAGTGAGTGGATGGATGGATGGATGGATGGATGGGTGGATGGGTGGGTGGGTGGATGGATGGATACATGGGTGGATTGGTGGATGGGTGGATGGGTGGGTGGATGGATGGATACATGGGTGGATTGGTGGATGGATGGATGGTGGAGTGGATAGATTGATGGATGGTGGATGAACAGATGAATGGGTGAGCGGGTGGATGGATGGATGCATGCATGGTGGATGAATGGATGGATGGATGAATCGATGGATGGATGAATTGATGGATGGATGGATAGATGGATGGATGGGTGGATGGTTGAGTGGATAGATTAATGGATGGATGGTGGATGAATCGATGGATGAAAGGATAGATGAACGGGTGGATGGATAAACGGGTGGATGAGTGGATAGATGGATGAGTGGATAAATCAATGAATAGATGAATCAATGGATGCATGGAGAAATGGGTGGATAGGTGGAAGTTAGGTGGATGGATGGGTATATAGATTTATGGATGGATGGTGGATGAATGGATGGATGGGTGGGTGGTTAGATTAATGGAAGGATGGATAATTGGTTGGATGGATCGATGAATGACTGGATGTATGTATGTTTTGATGGATGGATGGATGGATAGATGGATGGATGGATGGATAGGTGATGTTTGAATGGATGAATGGGTGGGTAGGTGTTTGGATGGATGAATGATGGATGGATTGATGGAAGAGTGGATGAATGGATGAATGGATGGGCTGATTGATGAATGGATAGATGGATAAATAGGTGGGTGGGTGGCTGGGTGGATGAATGCTAGATAGATTTGAAGGTGAATGCGATTATGAGATTGTGTGTGTGGGTATATGTGTGTGTGTGTGTGTGTGTGTGTGTGTGTATCTATGTGTGTGCATGTATGTATATATGTGGATGTGAAGTGTGTATTATATGTTTATGGTTTGCTTTATGTATGAATGAAGGATGAGTAGTTAGAAGGACCGAATGTAAGATTGGCCTGCGTACCCAATTTGTGACTCTGAAAATAAGCTGGTTCATCCGCTCATGATTGTTTGATGAATGATCTCCTCGGCTGGGGCGTGAACCGGTCATGAGATATTTCACTTCTGTATTAGAAATCAACATACAGCTGAAAGATGCTGATGTTGACAGCGATGTCCTGTACAGGATATGCAACAAAAACAAACAAAAATTACTTCAAGGCCGGCTTCGTGGCTTAGAGGTTATGACTTTTCTCCGTAATCTCGTAAACTCTCGTCGTGACGTGATGACGGTGAGAATCAGCAGTGGTTCGAATCGCATCGGTAACTTACAGGGTATGTGAGCCGGCCGCTCAGAAAGCAATGGCAAACTACTGAGCGTAATCTTGCCAAGAAATCAACATACAGCTGAAAGATGCTGGTGTTGACATCGATGTCCTGTAAAGGATATGCAACAACAACAAAAACTTACATACGCACCCACACAAGCACACAAAAGTGCGCACTCGCACAGCAAACGCACGCACTAATACATACGCACGCACGCATGCACGCACGCACGCAGACACGCACACACACACGCACACAATTAAAGTTGTAGTGCGAAACAATAGTGAGATTCATCACATGACATGCCAGAAATATCAGTTTGTGCTCATTATATAAACAAGGTGCGTTATTGTGATGACATGGGTTTGGTCGTTTAAAAGGAAACGTAGTTACAAGAAATGATAGAAATAACTGCAATGGAAAGTCAAAATAAATGTATGTGTTTGATTAAAAGGCTCAAGACCACCTTCCCCCACCCCCGCCCCCTGCCATACACCGCAATGTACTATATTGGCAATAAATGACAGTTTTATTGTATTTTTTTTTTTTTTGACAGACAGTTTGACTAAAGGAAAACCAGAAGTAATTGTAATTACAAAGAAAGGAATGAATCATCAAATGCAATATCAAAACAGAATCATTAAGAAATAGGCCACTGTATTTATGCATCTGATACATTAATAACAGTAGATGGAAGATGTGTTAAAGATGTTTACTGCAGAATCATCATCATACAGTGTCTTGCCGACTGGCGTAGGTGATCATCAATCAATCAATCATGTCCCATGCCGGAAAGCGTGGGCGGTCACCAGTGTCGTGGATCAGCTCAGTGTTCCTGTCTCGTCCATGCCATGTGGCTTTCGATCTTGCCAGTTGTCACCAAGTTCTCCAATCCATTTCTTCTCATAACATGTCCAAAAAATTTTGACTGTCTACGTCTAATTTCTCTAATCAGTTTACGATGTTCATTTGTCTCCTGTAGTACTTGGTCATTGGTTTTTCTGTCTGTCCATGGTATTCTTTGCATTTTCCTCAGAAACCACATTTCTGAAGCCATCAGATGTTTTTCAGCTTGACTGCCCATTGTCCAAGTTTCACATCCATACAAAAGAACAGGCTCTATGTATCCCCTCAACACTTTTTTTCTCTTTTCAATTGACATCTTCTTATTGGTCAGAATGTTTTTCATCTTGCTAAAGACTACTTTCGCCATGGCGATTCTTGTTCTAATCTCTTCAAGGCATCTCCCATCAGATGTTATGACTGTTCCAAGATAATTGTACCGATTCACTTGTTGAAGAATATTTCCATTTATTTGTATATTACATTGTGGCACTTCTTCCTTCCTAGTGACGACCATAACCTGAGTCGTTTTACAATTTAATTATAACCCCAGTTGCTCACTGTGTACAACAACCGCATCTACTAATTGTTGCAGGTCCTGCGCATTGTCTGTAATCAATACTGTATCATCTGCATATCTAATGTTATTGATGTTTCGTCCTCGAATGCTGATTCCATTTATATCCTCTACATTTCTGAAAATATTTTCACTGTATAGGGAAAAAAGATCTGGAGACATCACACATCCCTGCCTAACACCTCTTTTAATTGGCTGATACTGTCCCACTTCATTATCAATCCTTATTGCAGCTTGTTGTTTCCAATATATGTTTTTTATAAGTCTAATGTCTTTCCCATCAATTTGTAGATCTGCAAGCATATCCACCATGTTGACATGTCTAACTCTATCAAAAGCCTTTGTATAGTCAATAAAGCAAAGATGTATATCCTTGTTTACTTCTATAGCACGTTCAATAACTGTTCGCAGCATATACACAGCATTTACTGTACCCTTTCCTTCTACAAACCCACATTGTTCTTCCCCTATTTCAGGTTGTATCTTCTTCCTCACTCTTTGCATGATAATTCTTAGCAAAACTTTTGTGATGTGACTCATTATACTAATTGTTCTATGTTGATCACATTCCAAGGTTCCTGATTTCTTTGGGATTGCAATAAATACAGAGTTACATAATTCAAGAGGTATATCTCCAGTATCATATAATGTGTTCATCAGTCTGGTGACTTGCTCTAGTCCAAATTCTTCTAAAGCTTTAATCATTTCTGTTATGATGTCTGCACCTGGGGCCTTGCCAGCTTTCATACGCTTAAGAACATTTCGAACCTCCATCTCCAAAATTGGCGGTCCTTCATTATTAAATCTAATATCATACTGTTCATCTCTGTTATCATCATTAATGTGTTTCACATAATCTGTCCATTCATGTAGAATCTGGTCTTTTTCTATTATGATTTTGCCATCTTTAGTTTTTAGACACCCTGTTGATGTACTTGTTCTTTTATTAGTAAGTTCCTGAATTCTTTTGTGCACTAATTTGGTATTTTGACTGTTGTCTTGGTTTTAAATCTCTAAGCACTTTTCCTCAAGCCATGATTCTTTTGCCTCCTTACATAATATTCTGACTTGTCTGTGGATTTCTTCATATTTGGCAGAATTGTTTTTGTTGAGTCTTCTTGTTTCCATGAGGTGTAAAATTTCTTCAGTCATCCATTTCTTACGACCCACCTTCTTTAATTTTGGAATAGTTGTTTTTGCAGCCACATTGATTGAATTCTTCAACGTTTCCCATTGATCATCCACATCCTGGAATAATATCTCTAGATCAGACAATATTTCAAATCCGTTCTGTACTTCTATGTTGAATTTGTTTTGTATTTCCTTGTCATTACTCAATGTACACAAATCATATTTAGTGTTTCCTGTTATATATATATACTTGACTTTCTTCAACTTTATCCTCAATGTTCCTGTGAGTAATCTGTGGTCACTATAACAATCAGCACTGGGAACTGTTTTTGCTACTGTTAGCGCGTTTCTAAATCTTCTGCTAATGAGAATGTAGTCAATCTGGTTTCTAATCCTGCTATCAGGACTCCTCCATGTCCATAATCTTCTAGGGTTTTGCTTAAACCAGGTGTTTCCTACAATCATTTCCTGTTCTTTTGCCCACTCCACGAGTCTGTATCCTCTTTCATTTCTCTCTCCTAAACCATAGTTTCCTACTGTGTATCTATCCCCTTGATTTCCTACTTTTGCATTGAAGTCCCCTATTAAGATGTTTATTTCTGAATTTTTACATTTCTTTAAGGCAGCCTCTATGTCATTATAAAATTCTTCTACACTATCTTCACTGGATTCTCCTGTTGGTGCATATACTTGAATAATATTTATGCTAAAAGGTCTGCCACTTAATTTAACTAGTAGAACTCTGTCCGATACGGCCCAATATCCTTCAACAGATGTTGATGTTTTCAGGTCCAAAATAATTGCCACTCCCCTATGACGATCTTCACCTCCAGAATAAATAATCTTGAAATCGCCATCTATCTTGATGCCTGATCCTGTCCATCTCGTTTCCCACATGCCTAAAATATTAATTTTTTCCCTTTCAATTTCTTGTTTTATGTTCTCTAATTTTCCGTCGTTGTTTAACGTCCTAACGTTCCATGTTGCTAAATTTAACGTCTCTGTCCTTGTCTTGCGATGATCAGTCTTTAAGCGAATCATTATATACTAGGCACTTTTAAAGAGGTCGTTTGCCGTTGCTTTCCTCTATGGCAGTGACCGTACTGGTCGGAGACCGCAGCCATTGACTCAAGAAGAGCTCTTCTGCCTGCCGTCGTAAATTCGAGACCAGGTGATCATGCCCCTTCAAAAATTCGATTTCCGACGGTATGGATTAATTCGTGTGTTGACCCCCATTCCGTGCCATGACATCAGTCTGTCTATAAATTTCCCACGCTATCTTCCTCTATATTTCTATCCACAAATCTTGCCGGTTGTCACAACATGTAAAATAGCCAAAGCATAAGCAGCATTTCTCAAGATGAAGAATATTCCCTGCAATATGTCTGTGTCTTTTGTGGTGAGAGAAAGAATTCTTAAGAATAATGTTTCTGTCAGCTCTTGAGAAGATATTAAGCAGTATCATTCTGGAGAGACTGCGAGATGTCATTGACGAACAATCAAGGGATTAACAGGCTAGCTTCCGACCAAATAGATCCTGCACTGGCCAGATGGTTTCACTGCACATAATAACAGAACAAAGCATTGAACCATATTATATTGGATTTGTGGACTATTAAAAGGCCGTTGACAGCATTGATACGAATCTCTTTGCACACGGTTGAGATTTTATGGAATACCACTTAAAATATATAGCGTGGTAACGGCAACATATAGTGACACAAAGGGCAAAGTTCTGCGTGAGGGGCAAATAACAGAGGCCATCGAGATAAGAACAGGAGTGAGACAGGAATACCTGTTGTCATCCTGACTATTCTTACTGATTATGTATTGGATTATCAACGATCATGACCAGAAATGGAATTCAGTGGACTCCCCTGATAAAGCAGCTCAATGCTCTGGTCATCGCTGACTATATTGTCCGCCTGTCTCACGCGCGAAACGAGATGCAGGATAAACTAGCAACACTCGATGGGAGGTCGTAACAACTAGATTTAAAAATTCATATAGGAAAAAGAAAGATAATGCGAATACATCAAGCAAATGATGACATGATCTACCATAGTGAAACTTCACGCCAAGAGACAAAATCAAACACCTACTGAGGTAGCAATGTAGACAAAGGTTGTAGAACATACACAGACATCAGAATAAGAATACAGAAGGCAAAAGGAGCTTTCATGACACCAGAAGATTTGTACAAGTCAACAGAAATTAAACTTATAGTCTGTTTACTTTTGTCTGCCCCAATATAAAATTCCATATATCAGTAACCAACTGAGGGAAAATGATGACATTTAGCATATAACCGTATCTTTTTGTCCACCCAACAAAAAAAATTTTCTGGAGATTGTACGGCAGATTTCAAAGTTTGTTTATATGCGGTATATAATTTACGGGACAGAGATGAAGTGCATGTTATTAAATGTATTACCTCTTCACACGGAACCATTAGTTCTGAATAGTTAATTTTCTCGTGGGACATGGAAGTGTCGTCATCCGAACTGGCGGAAAATTACTGTAAAACAAGTTTGTTAGCGAGAAATCACTAGTTTTTTCACCAAAACATCAAAGAAATGTCGCCGCTTTCCATGATTTAAGTTGCTTTGGGACCTATCAAAGACATATTCCTTGGGTGGTGGTAAATATAAGACGGCAGGAAAAATTTCATAACGATGCAACAGACAGTTTTCAAAATAATTGATCGTGAATGAAGGCATTCATTTCTGGACAGATAATAGCACAAATCTTACAGTTTTCAATTCTAACGTTAAACCAGTACTACGGTATGGTTCAAAAACATGAAGAACAATGAAAACGATTACGAGTAAACTGGAAATATTCACTAAATGGTGCCTACGAAAACTGGATGGATAAAAATGGTATGACAAAATCATCAGTGTGGAGCTCACGGGGATAATTAGATAAATACCATTGACGCAAGAGGTGAATACAATACGGTGGCGCTGAATAGGCCTTACACTGAGAAAACCCGAGAGTAGTATAACTAGGCCCTACACTGAGAAAACCTGCGAGTATTATAACTAGAAGAGCTTTAGCCTGGAACTCGCAGGGCAAAGAAAGTAGAGAAAGACCTAAAACCTCAAGAGAAGAGAAGTAGAGACAGAAATGAACAATATAGGGAGGACATAAACAAAGCTGCATGGATAACTAAAGAAAGGAGAGCTTGGGGTGAGTTGGTTGTGAGGGCCTATACCGCATTGGGAGGTTGAGGGCAAAAAAAAAAATAGAAGAAGAACCATTATCTATGCTTGTTTCTGCTTTGCAGACTGCCCTTTGCTGCGACTTTCTGTCGCAAGTATATCTATCATTTCTTGTAATTGCGTTGCATTTTCTAGATATACCGAAAGCAGAATCGCGGTATGTGCCCGGCATTACTATTTTGACACGTGTTGGCTAATTATGAAGAAAATGTATGTGTTTGTTTGTTCTTGTATGCGGGTTACGGTGATACAGACTGAAATGCTATCTTGTTGGTGTAGATGGCATGTGTTTACGACAATGAGAGGATAATAGAACAATGGCGTTCCGGTTTTTTTTTTTTTTTTAGTTCTATCTCATAACCTGGGATACAGCTCGCCGAGTTTCACAGTAAATGTGTTAGTTCAGATGTGCTTAGGCGGTATGTGATAGTGGGTGTATTAGTTCGGCGTAGGTAGGCGGGGATGTCGTGGTGGGTGTATTAGTTCGGCGTAGGTTGGTGGAATGTCGTGGTAGGTGTATTAGTTCAGCTGTAGGTTGGCGGGATGTCGTAGTGGGTGTATTAGTTCAGTTGTAGGTATTCAGAATGTCGTAGTGGGTGTATTAGTTAAGCTGTGGGTTGGCGGGATGTCATAGTGGGTGTATTATTTCAGTTGTAGGTTTCCAGGATGTTGTGGTGGGTCTATTAGTTCAGCTGTATGGTGGTGAGATGTCGTAGTGGATGTATTAGTTCAGCTTCAGAGTGGTGGAATATCGTAGTGGGTGTATTAGTTCAGCTGTAGAGTGGTGGAATAGTAGTTAGTGTATTAGTTCAGCTGTAGAGTGGTGGAATAGTAGTTAGTGTATTAGTTCAGCTGTAGAGTGGTGGAATAGTAGTTAGTGTATTAGTTCAGCTGTAGAGTGGTGGAATAACGTAGTGGGTGTATTAGTTCAGCTGTAGAATGGTGGAATAACGTAGTGGGTGTATTAGTTCAGCTGTAGAATGGTGGAATAACGTAGTGGGTGTATTAGTTCAGCTGTAGAATGGTGGAATAACGTAGTGGGTGTATTAGTTCAGCTGTAGAATGGTGGAATAACGTAGTGGGTGTATTAGTTCAGCTGTAGAGTGGTGGAATAGTAGTTAGTGTATTAGTTCAGCTGTAGAGTGGTGGAATAGTAGTTAGTGTATTAGTTCAGCTGTAGAGTGGTGGAATAGTAGTTAGTGTATTAGTTCAGCTGTAGAGTGGTGGAATAGTAGTTAGTGTATTAGTTCAGCTGTAGAGTGGTGGAATAGTAGTTAGTGTATTAGTTCAGCTGTAGAGTGGTGGAATAGTAGTTAGTGTATTAGTTCAGCTGTAGAGTGGTGGAATAGTAGTTAGTGTATTAGTTCAGCTGTAGAATGGTGGAATAACGTAGTGGGTGTATTAGTTCAGCTGTAGAATGGTGGAATAACGTAGTGGGTGTATTAGTTCAGCTGTAGAATGGTGGAATAATGTAGTGGGTGTATTAGTTCAGCTGTAGAGTGGTGGAATAGTAGTTAGTGTATTAGTTCAGCTGTAGAGTGGTGGAATAGTAGTTAGTGTATTAGTTCAGCTGTAGAATGGTGGAATAACATAGTGGGTGTATTAGTTCAGCTGTAGAGTGGTGGAATAGTAGTTAGTGTATTAGTTCAGCTGTAGAGTGGTGGAATAGTAGTTAGTGTATTAGTTCAGCTGTAGAGTGGTGGAATAACGTAGTGGGTGTATTAGTTCAGCTGTAGAATGGTGGAATAACGTAGTGGGTGTATTAGTTCAGCTGTAGAATGGTGGAATAATGTAGTGGGTGTATTAGTTCAGCTGTAGAGTGGTGGAATAGTAGTTAGTGTATTAGTTCAGCTGTAGAGTGGTGGAATAGTATTTAGTGTATTAGTTCAGCTGTAGAATGGTGGAATAACGTAGTGGGTGTATTAGTTCAGCTGTAGAGTGGTGGAATAGTAGTTAGTGTATTAGTTCAGCTGTAGAGTGGTGGAATAGTAGTTAGTGTATTAGTTCAGCTGTAGAGTGGTGGAATAGTAGTAAGTGTATTAGTTCAGCTGTAGAGTGGTGGAATAGTAGTTAGTGTATTAGTTCAGCTGTAGAGTGGTGGAATAGTAGTTAGTGTATTAGTTCAGCTGTAGAATGGTGGAATAACGTAGTGGGTGTATTAGTTAAGCTGTAGAATGGTAGGATGTCGTAGTGAGTGTATTAGTTCAGCTGTAGGTTGGTGGTATGTGGTAGTGGGTGTATTAGATCAGCTGTAGAATGGTGGGATATGGTAGTGGTTGTATTAGTTCAGCTGTAGGTTGGTGGTATGTGGTAGTGGGTGTATTAGTTCAGCTGTAGGTTGGTGGTATGTGGTAGTGTGTGTATAACTTCAGCTGTAGAATGGCGGGATATCGTAGTGGGTGTATTAGTTCAGCTGTAGGTTGGTGGTATGTTGTCGTTGGTGTATTAGTTCAGTGTAGGTTGGCGGGATTTAGACACTAGCTTTATGTGATTTTCTTAAATAAGATGGAACGTAGCAGATAAACAATTTCTAACCAAAGGGTGCTTTTCTCAAGTCATTCAGAAGGAATACTCCTTACAATAGTTCTTAAGCTATCTAAAGAGGGAGGCAGACAAAACACTAATAGAGTCGGAAGCAATTATTTTTAGAAAAATAACAGCATATTTCGAATATTTTTTTTCAAATAAGAAATAATCAATATGGGTGTGGTTTAATGTTACATGCCAACAAAATTTTAATAATGAATCACCGTGTGAGCAAATTCACATGAAAACTAAAATGGTTAAAAGAAAATTGTAATAATATTTGGAATTTAAGAGCAAGCAGAAGTTAGAGAGTGTGGTACTACAGCAAACAGAATCAAATACAGAAAGCAGATCATCGATGAAGCCTTTCAAGATAGAAGGAAAGTATTTGCCCGTAAAGTGATCTCCAAAAATCTTTAGGCAAAATCTTCTCAGACAGGCTAAGTAAACAAGTAAAAACAATTAACAGGATTTTCAAAGGTGATTTTTATCTCTCTGCGGCATACCCAATAATAAGAGATCAGATACGTTAATACACAGACAACAACAACAAAACGAGCACGGCGGAACCAAAATAGAGCAATAAATCACTCTGCATGTAAAGAATACCCTTATCAAGTCTATCAGAGAACTTAGCCAATGGGGACTATTCTGTTAACACCTTGATCGAGCAACACATTGGATCGTGGTACACATAAGAACATCGACACGGCAGATTGAACAGTCACTTACACAGACTGAACTGTCACTTACACAGACTGAATAGTCACTTACACAGATTGAACAGTCATTTACACAGACTGAATAGTCACTTACACAGACTGAACTGTCACTTACACAGACTGAACAGTCATTTACACAGACTGAACAGTCATTTACACAGACTGAATAGTCACTTACACAGACTGAACAGTCATTTACACAGACTGAATAGTCACTTACACAGACTGAACAGTCATTTACACAGACTGAACAGTCATTTACACAGACTGAACAGTCATTTACACAGACTGAATAGTCACTTACACAGACTGAATAGTCACTTACACAGACTGAATAGTCATTCACACAGCCTGACCAGACACATACACAGACTGAACTGTCACTTACACAGACTGAATAGTCACTTACACAGACTGAACAATCACTTACACAACCTGAACAGTCACCTACACAGACTGAACAGACACTTACACAGACAGATCAGTCACATACACAGACTGAACAGTCACTTACACAAACTGAACAGTCACCTACATAGACAGAACAGTCACCTACATAGGTTGAACAGTCACCTACATAGACACAACAGTCACTTACATAGACACAACAGTCACCTACATAGACTGAACATTCACTTACACAAACTAAAGACCATCACTTACATAAACTAAGGAACAGTCACTTACACAAACTAAAGAACAGTCACTTACATACACTAAAGACTAGTCACTTACACACACTAAAGATCAGTCACTTACACACACTAAAGATCAGTCACTTACACACACTAAAGATCAGTCACTTACACACACTAAAGATCAGTCACTTACACACACTAAAGATCAGTCACTTACACAAACTAAAGAACAGACACTTACACACACTAAAGACCAGTCACTTACACAAACTAAAGAACAGTCACTTACACACACTAAAGATCAGTCACTTACACAAACTAAAGAACGGTCACTTACACACACTAAAGAACAGTCACTTACACAAACTAAGGAACAGTCACCTACACAGTCTAAAAAACAGTCACTTACACACACTAAAGAACAGTCACCTACATAGGCTGAACAGTCACCTACATAGACAGAACAGTCACCTATATAGACTGAACAGTCACCTACATAGACACAACAGTCACATACATAGACTGAACATTCACGTATGCAATATAAAGACCAGTCACTTACACAAACTAAGAAACTGTCACTTACACAAACTAAAGAACAGTCACTTATACAAACTAAAGAACAGTCACTTACACAAACTGAAGAACAGTCATTTACACAAACTAAATGTACTCGGCTCGCGATGATGAAGATGGAATTCCGCCAGAGGGCGCGGACTGTCTGGTTGTTCTGGAACTCTGGGAGTCGTTCTGACCCCAGCATAAAAACGCGTGCGCAGGTGGGACCAGTCTTTTCTGTAGAACACCACACCAAGTGACGAGGCGCTAATGCCTATAGTAAACTTATTTAGTTAGACCCTGAAAGGTTTTGCAATGGAAAAGCCAGAATTCTAGTTTTAGATTTTAGATTTTCCTGGGTTGTTAGTAGATTAGAAGTTTTTGGTAAATTAGTTTTTGGTGGATTAGTTTTTGTTAGCCTTGGAGTTTTTGCTGGATTAGAAGTGTTTGCTGTACTTAAAAGTTTTTACCATACTTAGGAGTTTTGTTTGTTGGATTAGAATTTTTGCTGTTTGGTTTTGCTGGATTCTAACTTCTTTGTTAATGCTACATGTCTGTATATTATTGTTGCTTCTAGAAGTTTAATAACCAAATGATGCTTGTGTTATTCTTACTTTGTTGTTTAGTTGATAGACTCTAATTATATAATCATTGGTGTTAGAACAGTACTCAAAGTAACTCTTTGTCTGGAATTGGAGAATATTGTTCTAATTCCCTGTCGGCCCATTCCTGGATTTTCTTAACCTTAAGAGTTTCTTTCTCTTTATTCATTTTCTCCTTTGGCCCTACGCAGTCAGGGTTGTGCTCTTCTTCTCACATCACCGTTGCAGAAATAAGTGGTTCTTGGTCCTGTTTTCACCTCTGTTTCATACAGAACAGTCATTTACACTGACCTATAATCGTGGACCCCATGTCTCACATTTTCACAGACCCTGAATACATTAGTATTATTGCCGTAACACCCGCTGCCACATTGTTTCCCCATGGTCCATGTTTATAAATGTATTGATTTATGTTCCAGTAATCCTACCCGACAAGATTTAATAGCAAAGAACAAGAAGAAGGCAGATAAGTAAATATCTGGATGTCTTAGCCACAAGGACGGATCATGACAAGAACTCAGAGCGGATCCACGACTCTGGTGATCATGTGAGATGGCGAACTATGACCGACCACGCTTATCGGCATGACACATGATGATACAACATGTTATGTGATTACACATGGTACACATCCCATGTGGGTAGTTACAGGTGGCTGGATGTCCTTTAACAGGACTCCGCAGTCAACCCAGCATCAAGTGAATGTTTGTAATTAACCAGGCGATGTTACGTTCAGTAGTTTGCCATTGATTTCTGAACGGCCATACCATCGAAATCATCGCAAAGCGACGTGTTCCAAAATCGTAACCTCTGATTTCGAACCCTGGCCCTGTTATATCGGGGAATTTGGAAACTGCTTTTCACTAACCCCTTCTCTACAGACGGCCACTTGTTGCGTAGTGGTTTGTGGAATTACCAACTGAACCAACATTGTAAACAATCTACGTGATGGGTCATTTCCGGTCTTGAGGCTACGGTGCCAGATCAAAATTTGTATATACCAATCCTGTCTCCGTGGCGAAGGTTTTACGGACGCGGTTCGTGATCCCGTATGCTCGAGTTCGAAACACAGTTCCGCTATTTGGCAGCAGACCGCGTTGCACTGTGTTTTTTTTTTTCGAAAAGGTATGGGTGCCGGTCGTTCAGAAAGCAATGGCAAACTACTGAACGTAAACTTGCCAAGACATCAACAACAGCACACAAAAATGCTGGTGTTGACTGCAAACATCCTGTATAGGATATGCAGCTAATTTTGGAACGTTTTATACCAATCGGTGCTCCATGATTGATGAGGTCAGTGTGGTCAATTATTGACCGTATTTACTTCCCAGAACATTTCCTGGCACCAATTTTTAGGCTAGCACGCTATCAATACTGTGATGTTTATTTCGGACACTGTGTGCTGGCACTGTATCCCCTTTAGTGAATGATGACACGGACAATTGATCTTCGTTGAGTTGAGGTGAATTTGAGTTGAATGGAGTTGAGTTGAGTTGAGTTGAGTTGAGTTGAGTTGAGTTGAACTGAGATGAGTTGAACTGAGTTGAGATGAGTTGAGTTGAGTTAAGTCAAGAATCGACATAACATCACTAGGGACATTCGCATGCGTGCTCGGGCCTCATCTTGAAGAACCAGCGAAGAGTTGATCTTGGTGTCGCTGCTGTCCTTGTTGCTGTCGTTGTTTTGCTGTTGTTATTATTAATATTGCCTCTCGTGTTATTGCTGCTGTTTTTGATTCTGTGGGTGTTTTTGCAAATGTTATAGTTGTTGTTATTCATCTTGTTACTGATATTGATTTTGCAGCTGTACTGCTGTTGTTGTTATTATTGCCGCTACTTTTGTTGCTATTGCTTTTGCCTTTGTTGTAATTGTTGTATTAGTTATTGTTGGTGGTGATGGTGTTAGTGATGGTGATGGTGGTAGTGATGATGACGATGATGGTGGTGGTGGTGGAGATGGTGGTGGTGGTGGTGATGATGGTTGTGGTTGTAGTCGTGGTGGTAGTGGTTGTGGTTGTGGTGATGGTAGAAGCCTCAATTCGTAGTGTTGACTTTGAAAGCCTTAACTTACCCGTGTGGAAGTGGAGGGCTGACAGTCCTTATTTGATTTGGTAAAAGCTCAAGTTCATTGCAAACAGCCATGTCTATACGTGCTCCGGACTCCACGTATTGATCACACAAGATCATCTCTGCACAGTGCACAAACTCAGTAGCATGAGCGAGGATTCCAATATGCACACCAGAATCACAAGCGTTATAACTTATATATTTTGGGTAGGATTTTTCACTTGGAAATGTATCACTTGTAGCGGGATATTCGGCTCATTTCAATTTCCAAGCGCCAAGGCAAGTGTAACCCGCCCAACCTCCACACAGATCATCTTAATTATTCTCTCTTATCCGAGAAGTTTAGATATCCCAATCAATACTCACTGATAAAGGGGAGAGTGGATAACTGTAATACCCTTTCATTATTTTGTACACATCTTTAAAGTCCATAGCTTTAAATCGATCAAAATCTGTTCGGCCTAGAGGCGGTCGTCTTATCTCTAAGCCACTTCGATTGTCCACTGGTGATGATTTACTTCCATGTCGGTAGGCTAACGACACGCCCATTCTGAGCCTGCAGACTGCAAACACTCAGAAATAGATGTTTAAATGGTGAATTTAGACATACTGCCTAGGAGATATAAGGGGTGGTGGTCCTAAATAATTTGAGAACCATTGATCTATATCTTCTTATGTTTGTATAGTGTTCCACTTGGGCGTGTAATTTATAAAACGTATTAGCAAGATACCTGCTTTCAAACTGCCTGCATTTGACCAACTTTAATTATGCACAAAAATATCAGTTGGGGAACCTAGAAGCCACTAAAACAGCTCAAAATACATTGACAATCATTGATTACGACTCACAGATGTAGAAGAAGGAAGTAGAGATTAGAGGACACCCTAGACAAAATTCAAACTGTAGGTGAGAGGTTCGAATCCTGGTGTGGTAACTATAACGTTAAATGTTTATGCTGTTTTGTTTGTCTTCTACACACTACTTCCTTCTTGGATGTACGACTGTGTGCATATTTGTGTATTTAAGTGAGCGAAAGTGTGTATGTGCCGATTATGTGTGTATCGGAAACGATGTAAGGGTATGTTTTGCTTTATGTATGAATGATGATATATAGGCGTCAGAGAAAGAGAGAGAGAGAGAGAGAGAGAGAGAGAGAGAGAGAGAAAGAGAGGGTGAGAGAGAGAAAGAGAGAGAACGAATTGAGTATGTGTGTGTGTGTGTGTGTGTGTGTGTGTGTTTGAGTGTGTGTTTGAGTGTGTGTGTGTGTGTGTGTGTGTGTGTGTGTGTGTGTGTGTGTGTGTGTGTGAAATAGAGTGGAAATATGTAAACTGTTGTTAGTGAGATTGTGAGTATATATGTATGCGAGGGAGTGTATGTGTGTGTGTGTGTGTGTGTGTGTGTGTGTGTGTGTGTGTGTGTGTGTGTGTGTGTGTGTGTGTGTGTGTGTGTGTGAAATAGAGTGGAAATATGTAAACTGTTGTTAGTGAGATTGTGAGTATATATGTATGCGAGGGAGTGTATGTGTGTGTGTGTGTGTGTATGTGTGTGTGTTATTGAGTATGTGCTTAACTGTGAGAGTTTATTTAAATGATGTAAGTGTGCATTGTGTTTATGCTTGTGTGCGTGCCTGTGTGTGTGTGTATGTGTTCTGCTTGCTTTCCTTTCTGCCTGTCTCATAACATGGCATTATGTTTATGTTTTTGTTTATGTTTACAACATTTATTTGACATTTCTATTTCTATGTGAATGCAACATTCACACTAGACAATTGATGTTCGAAAGATGAGTGGTTGCAAGGGCCGAATGTAAGGCGAGCCTGCGAGATATATTTGTAACCCTTTGAAAATAAAGTTCCTTCGTACTTATACTTCAATCAATAGTTGTGAATCTGTTTAATCTGGACATTATCATCCACATTCTCCAAAGACACGTGTCCACTCCAGAATCGGAAGCAACTGTAATCAACTACAAAGGACACGCGGATAGTAAATCTGCCTTATAGATGTTAATGGGGATTTTATCTACACGTCATTTATTTGAAAGGAAGAACCCACGCGTGTACCGGAAGAGCAGCTGCGCTATCAACTTCCGCTTTGCTTGCAGAGATTGGTTATTGAACAGAATTTTCAGGAAAATGCAAATGGACGCAAGAAAAATTATGCGATACAGGGTGTTTTATGGGTATGCATTTCCCATATACTTTCATCTTGAAGAAACAAATAGTTCTATAAAGTATAGTACACGTGTAATACTTTGTTTACGCTTAATATGATTGACTATATGATTAGTTGATGTATTGATTAATTAGAATCGACGTCGTTTTACTATGGACGTGTCCATATGTGCTACCGTTTCTTTTTCAGTAGATATAGTATCGTAGAATTAATGTTGTGTTCCTGTAACACGTAAAGGACGTCTTCCACGCCCTGTGGTATATTCGGTATTTGGTGCTAACCCAAGATGCAGGCTTGTCCATGGCACATATTTTTCTCTCCCATCCCATCCCATCCCATCCCATGGTAATTTATGCGTGTCCCATCCGATCCCATCCCATGGGACCTTTCCCATGGAATTCCCATGGGAATAACATTCCCATGGGCAAGCCTCCTAGATGTGTATAGGCGAATCGGTACTCGATAGATGATGTGGTCAGTAGCCCACCGGCCGGCTTTATTTCCCAGGACATAACCTGGTTTTCGCCGATCTTCCTGGCCTAGGAGTTAGCGACTTTCTCCATAATCCCGTATGCTCTCGTGAGTAACGTGACGTGCGCGAGAATCGCTGGCAGTTCTAGCCGCGTTGGTAACTTACCGGGTATGTGAGCCGGTCGCTCAGAAAGCAATGACAAACTACTGAGCGTAATCTTGCCAAGAAATCAACAATCAGCTGAAAGATACTGATGTTGACAGCGATGTCCTGTAAAGGATATGCGAACAAAAACCAAAACAAAACAAAAAACACCTGGTTTCCACTTTAGACTGCGGCGACATGAGAGAGAATGTCTATGACATACATCCCACGCCTGGTCGGGTAAACTACTTATTATGAATGCGCCTATATCTTGATCACTGTTCATGACGTCTGCTACTGTCACAAATGATGCTAAATGATTGAAAGTTGTAATTGGGTTGATTCGACAACCTCTTAACCTCAACTCCTCGCAACTGGCACCCTTGAGACTAACATATCAGCTGACTTATTATTTCACACCCTAAGCAATGGCAAACTATTCAACGTAAACTTGCCAAGAAATCACAAACAGTCCCAAAATGCTGAGGTTGTCTGCGACGTCCTGTATAGGATATGCAGCTAACTTACTTGGCCTGGGAAGAAAACCATCTAAAATCTGTAAAAGATGTTACAGCTGTATAACTCTACCATGACGTATCATCATATAGCCAGACCCTTTGTAGAACTGACCTCTTTTCACGTTCAGCCCGTGGACTCTCTTGCCAAGCCCCATCCCACTTGCATTTTCGTGTTCAAGAAGTCTGCAACGTTCTGTGTCTATATTATGTGTCTATATTATGTGTCTATATTATGTGTCTATATTGTGTGTCTATATTATGCCACTTACATGTTCGTGTTCAGGAAGTCTGCAACGTTCTGTGTCTATATTATGTGTCTATATTATGTGTCTATATTGTGTGTCTATATTATGTGTCTATATTATGCCACTTACATGTTCGTGTTCAAGAATTCTACAACTTCCTGCGTCTATATTATGTGTCTATATTATGTATCTATATTATGTGTCTATATTATGTGTCTATATTATGTGTCTATATTATGCCACTTACATGTTCGTGTTCAAGAATTCTACAGTTCCTGCGTCTATATTATGTGTCTATATTATGTGTCTATATTATGTGTCTATATTATGCCACTTAAATGTTCGTGTTCAAGAAGTCTACAACGTCCTGTATCTATATTATGTGTCTATATTATGTGTCTATATTATGTGTCTATATTATGTGTCTATAGTATGTGTCTATATTATGTGTCTATATTATGCCACTTACATGTTCGTGTTCAAGAAGTCTACAACGTCCTGTATCTATATTATGTGTCTATATTATGTGTCTATATTATGTGTCTATATTATGTGTCTATATTATGTGTCTATATTATGCCACTACATGTTCGTGTTCAAGAAGTCTGCCACGTTCTGTGTCCATATTCGCCCTGGTTCACCCCTGCCTCTTCTTCTGGAAACTATTCCTTCCATCACTGTTCTCTCCAAACCACCGTGACCATCAATATGGCAAGTGCATTTCAGTTTCTTGGGCATCATAATGTGTATGAGCCAGCTGTGGTCTATGATCACGTCTTGTAGATCGCCGGTATTTTCCTTCTCCTAGTTCCACAATACAGTGGTACCTCGGGTTACGTACTTAATTCGTTCCAGAAATCGTTTCGTAACCCGAAACGTTCGTAACCCGAAACATTGAAATCAATGAAATAAAGACAATCCCTTTCAAGATGAATGAATCGTTCTATTTTTTATTAACATCCGGTTGTTTACCTGACAAAACGCAAAGAATACGTGTACTTCACGTTTTAAATAAAGAGAAAGAAAACAACCAAATGAATTAAATGTAAAATAAAAAGAGATTTAGTCTATCTTTGTTACCAAGAAAACGATCATGGGAAATTTTTCACTTTCTTTGTTATTTTGAATCATTAGTTCCAGGAGCATCTTGTCGCCGTTTCTTGGCAGCCGAATGGGAATCTTTCTGCACAAAGAAACTATCACAGGAAATTTGTCGCTTCCTTTGCTGGAGAATCTTTCTGAAGTGGGCCATCGTGTTATCATTCATCATATATAGGGACATAGGGCTTGTTAGCAACAAGTTTGTTTGAATTATAGTTCACAATGAAGTCTTCAACGCCTGCCCACTTGCTGCAAATTTCTTTAATCCTGGCCGTAGTTGAAACCGTCACTGACTCGTCATCATCGGACGACTACTCCTCCTTTAATGTCTTTAGCAGTTCATTCTGAAGATCCACAAGCTCATCTGTAGTACTGTTTGTACTGTACGCGATCGTTTGTCTCCAACGTTACACCTTGCTCTCTCTCTCTCTCTCTCTCTCTCTCTCTCTCTCTCTCTCTCTCTCTCTCTCTCTCTCTCTCTCTCTCTCTCTCTCTCTCTCTCTCTCTCGCTTTCGTTCATAACCCGAGGCACTGTTAGTTACTGGGGACATAAAATTTTCGAAGTTGTTGTTCGTAACCTGAATTGTTCGTGACCTGAGGCGTTCGTAACCCGAGGTACCACTGTATTCTAGGATCTTTTCTGTAACAATTCAGTTGAATAACCTCGATTGTCTTCTTTAATGACTACCTTATATCAAGTTTTCTCACATCCTGGTTACATCAGTCTTAATGCTGTAACACGCGATGCCATGATGTTTTCCATGCCTCGCGTCTGTATTTCTCATAGGAAAGATGCATGTTCTCAAATTGTGTGCTTTCATTTATTAACTGGTGTTGTGTTATAGGCTCTTAAATGATTAAGTATCATGAAATTATTAATCGTTTTAAAGGATACCCGGTATCTGGCATGGGCTTATATTGCCCAAATATTATTATTACGTTATAATACAACATGATTGCTACTATATTAACACAATTTAAGTCATAACTGTGACGCACCCCTACTTCACATTTTATCCCATCATGTTTGTTTGATCCAAACCTACTTTTTGCTTGGCACCGAATCTGTTAATATATTCATACCACAGTCAAAGCATAGACTGAGAAGCGCCCGCATGGGGTAACCCATGTGTACTGAGTCACAAATAACAGAGGAAGCGCTCTTGAGCAGAAACGTCAGGTAGTGTATACCAGTAGCACTCTGTTTACACTAGTACGAAAAAAAGTACGGAATGCCAGTAGCACTCTGTTTGCCCTAGTACGAAACATAAGGTATGGGATACCAGAAGGCGGATGCTTAATTATTTGTGATGTAGCTAATACAGTAACTAAAGTATAGCATACTGGAGGTCGTAGCAGCACGGTGGATGCATGGCATTCCCTTATCTGTTTTCACTTACATCACGAAAACATCACGAGAAACGTAAGATAAGATATTGACACGATGCTCTTTCTGTACTCGCAGGAATTAAAAAGCTAGCTGCATGTCTTTAACAGAACGATGCAGTCAACCCCAGCATTTATGGGTGATTTACTGGGTTATGTTAGTTCAGTAGTTTGCCATTGCTTTCTGAACTGCCGACGCCTCATACCATCGAAATCAAATTGGCTTTGGCATGGTCGAATGAATAAGAGCGCTGGTTCTTAAACATCCGGTATGCTGATGCTGATGGCGAGGGACACTGGTAGTAGGGAAAGCAAATCAGCACGCAACATTCAGTCCAGTGCTACTTGAAGTAGTAGCACATGTAAGGACTACACTTGAGTTCAAAGGGAGTGAGCGCAAAAACGTCTTTTTTAATTGATTCTGCTTCCAAATCGCCCGTAGCTGACCTCGAACCCTCGACTCGGTGTGACGGGGAATTGTAAAACTGCGCGTCTTACTACTCCGTACTCGCGGGAACAGAGATACCAAGGCACTTATATACTGCCCACACAAATGAGGCGTGTGAAACTAATTAAGTCAATGCAAGAACACATTGAGAAAGAAAATGTACATCTCAATGCAGCAACAGCAACAAATAATCTAAACCCAAAAGGTATATAGAAATGCAGCAAAACTAAAAACCAAAATAAATTCTTCTTCTTCTTCAGCGTTCCGAGCCATTGAGGTTCTTTGCTGCAGATACAATCCGTCTCCATTCGTCTCTCTGGTTGACCTTCTCTTTCCAGTCGTTGATTCCAAGTGCTTGTAGGTCTGTATATATATTATCTCTCCACCGTCTTCTTGGCCTACCTCGGGGTCTACGGTCATTTATTTCCTGAGTGTAAGCGAGTTTTGTTTCCCTATTGTCTTCCATTCTTTCTAAAATAAATAAGTAAATAAAATTACTGAAACGGATAAACAAATATGTAAACAGATAAAATAAATGTGTAAAAAGATAACACAAATATGTAAACAGATAAAACAAATGTATAAACAGATAACACAAATATGTAAACAGATAAAACAAATGTGTAAACAGATAACACAAATATGTAAACAGATAAAATAAATGTGTAAACAGATAAACGCATCAATTGTCGTCGTGGGTCGCGTCGTCGTCATCGTCTTGTCGATTCGCACTGCGAGCACTAACAAGTCAAGTCGCATTATTCTGTCAAGATGCCTGATACGCAGGAAAATGTCACGTGGGAAGTCCAACAACAAGAAACACGCTGTTGCCAAGAGGTGCAGCGTGGGAGCCGACAACAAGAAGAAGAACGTCGAGAGCCCACCTGCTAGCTGCATCAAAGAGCCTGATACTACACCGATGACTGAAGCTACAACGAGGGAGAAGATTGACAGCCCAACACAGTCAAGAACCACGACAGCAGAGAAGGAGGAGAAAGACACCAGAGTCGGAAACACTGACTCAAAAACAGTCCGATGGGTTGTCAAGCGGATTCCTGTGGAGATGACAGATGAAGAAATCCTGAAGCAGCTACGTGAAGAGAATCTTCACATCCGATTCTTGAAGGCGGAGCGGCTTCTCACCTACTCCAAGATACCTACAACCTTGGCAGTAGTGACGTCGGAGGGCAGCGAAATGCCAATCACAGTATCAATCAGCAAGAAAACTCAACAACCACAAAAGAAAGTGCGCCAACTGCCTGGGCAAGCATGAAGCAAGATACTTGGGATGTCCGTACCTGCAACGACACAGAGACTTGAAGATAGCCATCACCACAAGGACACCATATAACGAAGCAATGCGGAGTGCGGGACAGCCACGGGCATCTCGCAAGAAGAAAGAGCCCAACTACAAAGCCAGATCGACGAGTTAAAGAAACAAGTCAAGGCACTGCTGACGCCTAACCCGACCAGCGACAACGAGAATCTACTGGCGGAAATAAAGGAGATCCAGCAAAACATCAAGCGAGAAGTGGAACAGGTGACCGCGCTGAAGCAGGAAAACGAAGAAATGCTACGCAATATAAAAGCGGAGAGAGAGCGGCTAAAAGCTGAAGTGAAATCAACTCAAAACAAACCAGCAGAAGCCAGGCAAGAGACCGCAAAAATGCCTCAAGAAACACAACAAAAAACCGAGCCGGAGACGCAAGACAAAACTAGCAGCCGAACCTCGACGCCCAAAAAATCCAAGAAGAAAGCAACATCCCGCCAGACAGCCGAAGAAAGCCAAGATGACGAACCGCTCGAAGCCAAGGAGTGGTACATAGCAGAAGAAAAAGAACGGGCAAGGCAAGAGGAACTCAGGCACGAGGAATACATGAGGAGACAGGAAGCAAACGGAAAGAAGATAAAGAAACTCAAGGGGAAACCCATAGAATACCCGGAGATATTCTTTGACTGGCACACCGGCATTGAGTACTATATCGAGGACGGAGAGATAGTCCCATGGCTGACAACAGAGAAACAATCGAAAAACAGCTACTACTTAAAGACCAAAGTGAAAGCATCGAAAAGCTTCTACAGGCATTACACAGAACAGGAGGCAAAAAAACTAAATAAAAAGTCCTTTTAAGGACTTCAACCAGTCAGGCCAGGAGCCTGCGCCAACAAAGAAAACAACAAGAGGAAACATGCACAAAGGACAGCCGCCGACCGATTCCCCAGCTTACGATGCATGGAATGGGATAACGAAAAGTCCTTATAAGGACTGCAGCCAGACCAGCTAGGAGCCTACACCAACAAAGAAAACCACAACAACAGAAGAGCACAAAGGATAGCCGCCGACCGATCCCACCGCTGACGTCACAGACACAAACGCTACATAACTAGTCCGAGATAGGACTCACAAGACAAGAATTAGGGTGAATATACCCACAAAAACCACGGACCTCAACAATAACCACAGCTGATGAAGCAGGTTAGACGAGGCCGAATTTGGAATTTTTGTTTTTGAAAATTGGAATTGGCAACGGAGATAAATTACAGAAACTGAATAGTTTTGAATATCTCCGTTTTCTGCTAACAAGCGATGGAAACGTGATAGTATAATTTTTTTGTTCCCGGTTATTTACGCGCTTTGAACTCAAGCGTAGACCAAAAACGTGGTGTTACTTATAGTGCATTGGACTGAATTTTGCATGTGGATTAGCTTTCTTTATTACTAGTGTCCCTCGTCATCAGGGCGAACCCACTCCGGCATCAGAGGTACTTGTAATCTTCGTCACCAAGCCAAGGACGAGAAGTCAACATTATAGTCCAAATGACCGGTGTAGGACTTGAACCCACTACCTCAGATTCAGCATACTAGAAGTCTAAGAGCCACAGCTCTATCCATTTGGGTCATGCAGACCTCAGTGACATAAATTAACAAGAGGAACAAACAACGGTCTACAAAACTAAACCAATCGCACACTTGATGGATTACAGCAGACACAACAATAACAATCAGACTATTATGACCACATATATTTCTTGTGGCGCCAATTTGGCACAAAGCTCGGATATTGAATACATCAGCGGGAAAAAACACTTAACTGGCATGGAATATAAATGTCATTAAAAAGTATTAAAATTCACTGTGAGGGAAGGAAAACACGCAGATCTATTCCATTGGAACTCACTATTGAGGAAAATTGGTAATTAAGACAAACAAACATAAGTGAAATGGAATTTTCAAGTATGTAAACAGTCATGGTTTATACATCAACTGACACCAATAAGAAAACATTCACATTTACTTTTGTCTGCAAAAGACATAAAAATTGTATACTTATACCAACTGTGTGCTAGCAGTGTCAGGTTTTGACATTATCCTAATCATCGAAATTGACACATTGACATTTGTCAATGTCATTGACATTGACACCCTGCCGTCTTGAGAGACGATAGTTGGGTACATTGTGCTTCAAAAAGGGCATTATAACTACAACCCATGGTGGTTAAGACCGCGGATAGAGTTATACCTCTCCATAGCAGACAGTCTGGGTCGAATTGTAGAGATCATGTGTAGCCTATCCAAATTACACATTCGCAAAATTAACACATGCGAGGTGGGATGTCTGGTAAGAGCTATCTGTTTAACTACCCGAGACCGAGTAAGAAATTGTATTATCAGACAGAAAGTGGGATCATCACCTTCTGCAATATACATTAATAACCAGCCGTTAACAGCACTGGCACAACACCCAAAAAAGAACTGATATAAGAGCAAGATGGCGGCCCAGAAGAATATGGATTGACAACATCCAAGACATTCTACACTTATATGGAATGACAGTATCCAGTGCAAGGCATCGGTCGCTGGAAGACCTCATTACTCCTGATGGCAAAAGTGGTTGATGATGGTGATGATGATGATAATGATGATGATGATGATGATGATGATGATGATGATGATGATGATGATGATGATGATGATGATGATGATGACGACGACGACGACGAAACAGATATGAAATTCTAGAGAACGATATTTAGTTTACTGGGAAGTCGGTGAAGAGGCAGACCACTACGTAGATAGACTCACAGTGTGATAGATAATTTACACATGACGGCAACAGAGGCTCAGAGACGTCTTAAAGATCGCCATCATCGCAAAGACACCATTCAAGGAAGCAATGCAGAGGGGCGAGACAGCCACGGGTATAGCACAAGCTGAAAGAGATCAACTTCAAAAGCAGATAGACGAGTTGAAGAAGCAAGTCAAGGCACTGCTGACGACGACTCCGACCAGCGATACTGAGAAGCTGCTGGCCGACATGAAAGAAATCCAACTCAACATCAAACAAGAGATCCAGCTCATGGCTGAGATGAAGAAGGAGAACGAAGAAATCCTACAAATGATCAAGACCGAAAGAGAATTGCATAGAGCTGAAATGGAACTCTTTCAAAACAAATTAACAGAAGCCACACAAGAACTCACAGAGAAACCGCAAGAAGAAAACCAAGAGACCGAGCCTGAACCGCAAGCTGAAGCCAGCAGCCCAACCACAACGCCCAAGAGGGAACTACTATACCGTCGGATCTCTGAAGGGGGCACAGAATACCCAGTCGACAAGGAGGAACTCAAGCGCGAGGAATTCAGAAGGCGCTGGGAAGAAAAAGAAAAGAAGAAGCCTAAGAAACTCCGGGGGAAACCGATGTTATACCTAGTTCTACACTACGACTGTGAGAACGACTTCGAGTACTATATAGATGACGGTAAAATCGTCTCATGGCTGACTACGGAGGAAGAAAACTTTAGGCAGCAGTATCGCAAACGCAACAGTGAAAACAGGCACAAGGAGGAAAATGAAAACGTCGATAAGCTCCTACAGAAAATACACAATAAAGGAGACAAAAAGACCAAATAAAAAGTCCTTTTAAGGACTGCAACCAATCAAGCCAGGAGCCTGCACCAACAAAGAAAACAAGAGGAAACATGCACAAAGGACAGCCGCCGACCGATCCCCCAGCTGGAGTGGAATAACGAAAAGTCCTAATAGGGACTGCAGCCAGTCAAGCCAGACGAGCCAGGAGCCTACACCAACAAAGAAAACCACAACAACAGAAGAGCACAAAGGATAGCCGCCGACCGATCCCACCGCTGACGTCACAGACACAAACGCTACATAACCAGTCCCAGATATGACTCACAAGACAAGAATTAGGGTGAATAAACCCACAAAAACCACGATCCTCAACAATAACCACAGCTGATGAAGCAGGTTAGACGAGGACGAATTTGGAATTTTTGTTTTTGAAAATTGGAATTGGAATTGGAATTGGCAGGGCAGCGGGCTTATGTTAAAGTTAGTTGCATATAATTTACAGGACATCGCAATCAACGCCAGCTTGTTTGTTTGTTTTTTGGTTGTTGTTTTTATTTTTGGCAAATGCGCGTTCAATAGTTTGTCATTGCTTTCTCAACCACCGGCACTCATTTCTGTGTTTGAAAACCAGCGTAAGGCCGCCTGCTACTAAATCGCCTGCAGAAGTGTTTCGAACGTGGTATGCGGGATTGCGAATTGCGTTCATATTGCCATCGCAACAGCGCCGCCTTATGGCTTATGATGGAGAGAAGTTGTGAAAGACTATCGGGCCAAGCTGTGCCGGACTGGAGGTGATATGTTTGAATCTCCTCTAGTGCGGGATCCTTGTTTTCACTAAATTGGTGTTCATGTTCAACCTAGTCTACAATGGTGCCATGAAATTTCCTGGGAAATAAAGACGGCATGTTCCATGTCGACCACAACACACATCGAGTGCCATTGGTCTAAACACACGGAGTTAGCACCATATACCTGAATATCCTCACAGCATGAAACGGATCCTTTACTATACTTATCATAGATTGCTTATATATTAAAATCTTGCTCTATTGATTTGTGAACACGTAACGCTCTCTCGCACCAGTTTCATACACTGATAGAGCCCTCGGAATTCTCCTACCTCACTGTTTGAACACAGCCTTCTAATCCCAAAAATGTATCAGGGCAACAACAGCCACGCAGGGTTATGTTTACACAACTACAACATCACACCAGGCATCTGCGTTCAACAACACAAACGGGAATTCCTCATGTTTTCCTCTAAAGTAATCAGTAATCTAATCATAGGAACCCGCCCCCTAGTCTAGACTTTAATCTATGTATGTGTGTGTCCCCCAAAGTAGTTTCCTTCTGTGAGTCTGTGGTGTGATAATGCGATAACATTCTAAAGGCCTGAATGCACGGGCGAGTTAGGCAACCGATCCTTCCCTCACTTTCGCAGAGAGACGAGCCCAGGGTGGGACCAGCGTCCGACAATGCTCATATTACAAGCGCAGTTCACTATCGACTTCGCTAGGGCACCCTCTTTTAATCTATATATTGTTCTGTAAATAGGCATCCGTTTTGATAACACTGCCAGCATGTACCGGAAGTTGACTGCAGAGACAAGAATACAGCAATAGTTGGTAGCCATCAGGCCAACCGCGTGGCATTGGTTATTTTTATCATGTGTCTTGCCAACTGTCGTGAATGATCACGTTCTTCCTAATTTCGAGTTCTTTATTATAATGTTGGCATTCTGACAGCAGCTTTTAGCATGCATGTTTGTGTGTGTTGTTGGTTTCTTGAAACTGCTGGCCGTTCCACTTTTCACATGGGATAATGAGGAGAATTTTGTGTCATAGTCACTGGCACAAGAACGGAGCATTATGCGTTGACCCTTTGTCGTGATGTTGGAATCACGACTAACTAACCAACCAATGTTGACAGAGTTATTTTGTTTAATGTTGCTAGTCCTATGCACGAAGTTACAGTCAACCCCAAACCTAGATTGATTTACTAGACAATTTTACATTTAGTGATTTGTCATTACTTTCTGAACGCGAGCTGAATGTTTAATTCCAACAGACTGGTGTGTGGATTGAACCCAATACCCCACTGTCAGTGCACTGACAGTTTCTTCTTCTTCTTCTTTGCGTTCATCCGGAGTGATTTTTTCAGATGTGATTGCGGTGTGTCTGGTTAGGCACCCTCGGGTCGAAACCCTCAGGCCAACACATCCGACTTTTAGCGTGCATTTTTGACCAGGTTAGCAATCCTGGGAGACTCTCACTTTTGTGGTACCGTCCACATCTCAGCTGGTCTAGTTGGAACAGTCGAAGACTACACGGTCATCCCTCAAGTGAAGGCAGGGACAGTCCATAGCATTTTCCGCCATCCTGGGTGGCTTCCATAATTGCAGAGCCGGCACATAACGCTCTGGTGCTGGGTTTACCGAGGGAATCGTCACGTCCTGCTCATGGCTGTTTTAATTCCTCACTTCAATATATTGGGCATTTCGCTCGCCCTGGGCCGTTCCTGCACAAACCAGTCAGCTCTGCGGTTGGTTTCCACTAAGCGAGTTTTCGGACATGTGCTTGTTCCTGTACCCATCAGAGCTGTTCCAGGCACGGCGGACATTCGGAAAACTACCTAGTCAGAGCTGTTCCGAACAAGAGCGGCATTCGGAAACTAGGTAGTCAGAGCTGTTCCTAGCACGGGAGACATTCGGACGAGACATTTCACTCGGACGTAAATGCGTAGTGTCAATTTTTAGTTTGCCACCCGTAGGACGACACTTCCGACTTCCGGCGGGCATTTTTTAGTGAGGTTAGCCTTCCTCTGGTTTCGAGACACGTTAGACTGTTGTAATGTCACCCACATCTCAGCTGGTCAAGATAGAACGATCAACGATATCGTGGTCTGCCCTCAAGGGAAGGCAGGGGCAGACCATGGGCATTATCTCGCTATCCAAGGAGGCTTCCATAATTGCAGAGCCGGCACATATTGCTCTGAGACTGGGCTCACCCAAGGAGTTTCCACGTCCTGCTCATGGCTGCTTTAGTTCCTCACTTCCATGTGTTGGGCATCCCACTTGCCACTGATCGCTCAATCACACACCAGGAGCGGTCAGACTGCGAGTGACATCCACTCGGTAAGCTTTTGCTTGTGACTTCAGACCACGCAATAGGTTCGCTCGCCGTGCGTTCCATTTTGCGTTGATGAGACATTATTCCACTTTTATCTACACTCTCTATGAGTTAGATACAGGCAGTTTCCGTAACCCTTCGACTGGGGCACTTTTCTGACTTTTTTGTACTCGCTCACGAGGTAGGCTACATGTGCTGCTGGCTCAGCACCTTACCTTCGTGCAGCAGTGAACGGGAAACGGCCAGGCCCCTTCATCCGGGAAACTCTCATATCCCCCAGCTGGGAGCCTTCGAACATGTATCAGACCTGGGCATGTAGCTTGCTCAGTATCATGTTTCTATTTTCCGGTAGACGGGTATCAGCCTGGCTCTAAGATCCGAGGGTTTGTGGCTTAGAGGCGTTCAGCCACAGCCCTCGACAGGGAGCCTTAAGAGTTTTGTCCGGACCAAGAAATTCTGCCTTTGTGCACCTCATTTAAATTTTGACTGCTATCCTCAGTCTATGCCTGCAGAGCAGCAGGTTGTGTCTCTCTTAGTCTGGTCCCTATCCCATAAGCTGTCCGATATGTAATTTTTCACCCATCGGCAAGCAAATGGGGTCTATGGGACACGCAAGCTCCCCCACCACGTCAAGGTGGAGACACATCGGGGGAGACTGACAGTTTAATTGCGAGCGTGTTACACCAGGCTGCCGCCTGACCTTTGTTGACAAAGTTTACGTATAAGAATGTTACTCTCTAAAGACGTCGACATAAATTCGTTACATGTAGCATCAAGTCTATTTTAATAATTAGGAGCGTAATTTGTGCTTCTCGCTTCTAATTACCATCATGTGACATGCCAATAAGCGTGGGCGGTCATGTTTCGCTATCTCACACGATCACTAGAGTCGTGGATCAGCTCCGTGTTCTTGTCTCGACCATATCACGTGGCCAAGTCATCCAGGTATTTACTTCTCTACCTGCAGCTTGTTCTGTTCCCCTCACTAAGTTCTCCAATGTATTTCTTCTCATAACGTGACCAAAATATTGTAACTATCTACGTCTAATTTATGTAATCAGTTTACTGTTTTCCGCTTCTACTGCAGACACATCATTATCATCTACCATGGCCCTTGCAGAACATCACCCTTACCCTAACCAGATGAGAAGTGTCTAGATCCTTTACTAGTTCCCTTGCCTCATGCCGGAGATGTCTGCACTGTTGTGTTTCCATCTTTGTGCTGATTGATCCCAGACACTTCTCCTAGGAACTATGTCTTAATCGTTGTTGTTTCTAAGCCATTGTGAATATTAATGTGATCTAAGTAATTCAATACTAGAGACATTAAGCTATTTATGGGTTAATATTCTTCAATGAAGTTTAGGCGCTGTGGAAAGGGAGGCCCACGCTGTGGGAAAGGAAGATCCGCGCTGTGGGAAAGGGAGACCCGCGCTGTGGGAAAGGGAGATCCGCGCTGTGGGAAAGGGGGCCGGAGCTGTGGCGAAGAGTTACAAACGCAGTTCGCAATCTCGCATACCGTGTTTGAAACACAGCTGCGGGAGATTTGAACGCAGACCTCCTTGAGCTGGTATCAATGTCGGTCGTTCAGAAAGCAATGGCAATCTACTGAAAGTAAAAACTTGCTAAGAAATCACTAACAGCAAAAAAATATGCTGGGATTATTTTATTTTTTTTTGGCGCTCGCTCTCTTTAAACTCAAACGTAATCCATACACACTATTTATGCTGGGATTGACTGTAACGTTCTGAAAATGATATGCAACTAACTGTTTTAATTTTCCTCCACGTCCAAATCTTGAGGAGTGTCAAGTTATTATCTCCTTCTTGGTCCAGGAGATTCAAAGACCTTGTCTGTAATATTTAAGTTCAAAGGCCCCTTATTTCATCTGTAGTGATTGTGAAATGTCCCATGACCTACATCCACACGCTGCCACAGGCAGCCCGCATGTTCTCAAACGTGACTGTCACCTGTTTGCGGGTGTTGTGCCATTGGTTCATTCTGATACAGTGCTGAAGGATGAAATATCGCCACATGTGAACTCCCATTTGTACAGAAGGGTGATATATCGCTATAGTAGGATCACCTTGTTATTTGTTTTGTTTCGTGGTGACTTTTGCAATTTTAATGCTTAGTAGATGGAGGTTCAAAATGTTCTTAAGCATATGAAAGCTGGCAAGGCCCCCGGTGCAGATAACATCACAACAGAAATGATTAAAGCTTTAGAAGAATTTGGACTAGAGCAAGTCACTAGACTGCTGAACACTTTATATGATACTGGAGATATACCTTCTGAATTATGTAATTCTGTATTTATTGCAATCCCAAAGAAATCAGGAACCTTAGAATGTGATCAACATAGAACAATTAGTATAATGAGTCACATCACAAAGATTTTGTTACGAATTATCATGCAAAGAGTGAGGAAAAAAATACAACCTGAAATAGGGGAAGAACAATGTGGTTTTGTAGAAGGAAAGGGTACAGTAAATGCTGTGTATATGCTGCGAACAGTTATTGAACGTGCTTTAGAAGTAAACAAGGATATACATCTTTGCTTTATTGACTACACAAAGGCTTTTGATAGAGTAAGACATGTCAACATTGTGGATATGCTTGCAGATCTACAAATTGATGGGAAAGACATTAGACTTATAAAAAACATATATTGGAAACAACAAGCTGCCATAAGAATTGATAATGAAGTAGGACAATACCAACCTATTAAGAGAGGTGTTAGGCAGGGATGTGTAATGTCTCCAGATCTTTTTTCCTTATACAGTGAAAATATTTTCAGAAATGTAGAAGACCTAAATGGAATCAGCATTGGAGGACGAAACATAAATAACATTAGATATGCAGATGATACAGTATTGATTGCGGACAATGCACAGGATCTGCAACAATTAGTAGACGCTGTGGTTGTACACAGTGAGCAGCTGGGGTTGGAATTAAATTGTAGGAAGACACAGGTTATGGTCGTCACTAGGAAGAACGAAGTACCACAATGTAATATACAAGTAAATGGGAATATTCTTCAACAAGTGAATCGGTTCAATTATCTCGGAACAGTCATAACATCTGATGGCAGATGCCTTGAAGAGATTAGAACAAGAATCGCCATTGCGAAAGTAGCCTTTAGCAAGATGAAAAACATTCTGACCAATAAATTGATGTCAATTGAAACGAGAAAAAGAGTGTTGAGGGGATACATAGAGCCTGTTCTTTTGTATGGATGTGAAACTTGGACAATGTGCAGTCAAGCTGAAAAACATCTGATGGCTGCAGAAATGTGGTTTCTGAGGAAAATGCAAAGAATACCATGGACAGATAGAAAAACCAATGACCAAGTACTACAAGAGACAAATGAAAATCGTAGATTGATTAGAGAAATTAGACGTAGACAGTCAAAATTTTTTGGACATGTTATGAGAAGAAATGGACTGGAGAACTTGGTGACAGCTGGCAAGATCGAGGGGAACAGACCAAGAGGAAGACCGAGAGGAAAATACCTGGATGGCTTGGCCACATGGCATGGACGAGACAGGAACACTGAGCTGATCCACGACTCTGGTGATCGAGTGAAATGGCGAATCATGACCGCCCACGCTTTCCGGCATGGCACATGATTGATTGATTGATATGGAAATGTATATTATAATACTTGGACATTTTATTGAGTGCCATGTTTGGTCCAAACCCACTTTGTGTGGTCACTGAATCGGTTAACACTGTGTGACCTCTGTATTGCTATGGTCGGCTTGCGTCAGCCTTCTCTTAATCAGTCACCAGCTTCATTGATTATGATTCGCGAAGTACACTTGTTCCTGCAACGAGACGCCGTCGTCATATGGAGGCGACAGGTTCGATTCCGGTCGGTAACTTTAGGTTTCAAATTTTATGTTGTCTAGTGCGTCTTCTAGTCTCTATTTCCTTCTTCTTCTTCTGTGAGCGCCAAATAATACTCCGTATCATAGCACGGCACGACCCTGACTATAACTACTACTACTGTTACTATCACTATTACTGCTGATGGTGCTACTTCTACTACTGTTGATGTTGTGGTTGCTGCTGATACTACTACTAATTCTACTATTATTAATACTATTACAATATTACTACTACTATTACTGCTGCTGCTGTTGAGGATGATGATGCTACTACTACTACAGCCATTACTAATATTAATACAATACTACTACTACTACTACTACTACTACTACTACTACTACTACTACTACTACTACTACTGCTGCTGCTGCTGCTGCTGCTCCTGCTACTACTACTACTACTACTACTACTACTACTAGTACTACTACTAGTACTACTACTACTACTACTACTGCTGCTGCTGCTGCTGCTGCTGCTGCTACTACTACTACTACTACTACTACTACTACTACTACTACTACTACTACTACTACTACTACTACTACTACTAGTACTACTACTACTACTACTACTACTGTTGCTGCTGCTGCTACTACTACTACTACTACTACTACTACTACTACTACTAGTACTACTATTACCACTGCTGCTGCTGCTGCTGCTGCTGCTGCTGCTACTACTACTACTACTACTACTACTACTACTACTACTACTACTACTACTACTACTACTACTAATACAAATACTTCAAGTTCTTACGGCCTGTGCAGCACTAACAGTAAACGAGAAATATAGGGCGATGCGTTCAAAACAACGAATACAAACGGTCAGGTTTCTCCAACTGTATTTTCACCATCTCTGCCTAGCTGCGGTTTGATAAAGCGTCATGGTGCATTACCTATGACAGTCAGAACCTTTACATAACATGTCAGCAAAAGTTTAAAGTTTAATTCTCAATCAGATACGTAATTTTAGAGTGAAAGCGTGAGAAATACTCAAACATAACACCGTTCCCACTTTACAACATGTGCAGATATGGAGAGCAGATTGTATTATAGAAATAATGTATGCATAGATAAAACAGCAAGTGTAATGTATGCTGGCTGGGCTGATCTAACGGTGTTTATGTAAATTCAAAAATATATATACAATACAAATAGGGTGAAGTATAGTTTGATGTTGTGTGCAATATACTGCAGGGTTAGTCATCATTATTATCATCATCATCATCATCATCATCATCATCATCATCATCATCATCTTTTTCCATTTTTGCCTTCAAGAGTTGTGTTGAGAAATATATGATTATTTGGCGCCCAATGGGTGGCACAGGAAAATGTCGTTCCACGTGGCTACAACATCTTTGACATCGTCAATAGATTTTCTTCTCGGGCATCCATTTGCCATTGCTTTCTGAACGACCGGCTCTCATACCATTGAATGAAAACCAGCGTAAAGCAATCTGCTTCCAAATCACCCGCAGCTGTGTTTATAACGCAGTATGCGGGAATACGAACTGCGTTCATGAGATCTTTGCCAAAGCGCCAGCTTAATAATCCTCGCGAGGAGTTAAAATGGTACTTTTTCTGACTTACGTAATGATATGCAAGGGCAGCAACTACCACGCAAGCACGGCCTCAAACATGAATTGTGGTTACTGAAAGGCAAGTATTGCCACCTACCCAGGACAAATCCAGGCCCACAATGTTGCGCACCTAAGTTGCGCACCGGTTCATGGAAAGCTGTGGGAGGGTCGCACTAGTTTAGCAAGTGTATTGCTGGTTTGTGAAGGTCGTGACATTTGTGCTGGCGTGTTTGTGTGAGCATGAGTGCATGTTTGTGTGTGCACACAAGCACGTTTTGTCCCGTGCATATATTTATAAGAGATCGTTACTGCATTTGTGCTACTGTTACTGTCATTATCATGTGCCCTGCAGAGTGACATGGGCGTTCGTGACTCTCCACATATCTCAGACCTTGGTGTCGTGGATCAAATCTACTGATGATTCTCTTCCACGCTATAGTCTTAGATGTTACAGCCTCCTTTCTCACTGTCTGCCTCTTCCTCTCCAACATCTGATCTTTTCAGGCGTCACGATATTCTCTTATGTCTCTCTTGTCATTTTATGACTTAAAATAACGATATCTGTCTATTGTTTATCATTAACATGTGCCATGCGAACAAGCATTTGTCGTCATGTTCCAGCTTCTCACGCGATCACCGGAGTCGTGGGTCAGCTATGTGTTTTTGTCTGGGACATGTCTTGTGGCCAAGCCAAGCAGATATCTACGTCTCTGCCTTTCCCTTGTTCTTGTCCCCTATTTCTTATAGCTGTGTGTATGTTCTCGTTGCATTAGCTTCTTACAGGCAATCATTGTTAGTTATTCAGGACGTTCAAGATAACCGCAACATTCATCTCAGAAACCCCATCTCAGCCGCTTCTTAACTCTTTCTAATGTCTTCGTTCACATACTAAGATTCAGAACCGGTTCCTCATAACCTCTCAGTACTTTTCTTTTTATAAGGGTTTAAAAGGCAAGAAAGTCGACTTCATTGCACCGGGTTTATTCTCATA
>OY992889.1:23289931-23302431 GCA_963921405.1 Cepaea hortensis
TTTATGTTTACAACATTCATTTCACAATGTTTATTTTTCTTCCTATGTAAATGTATAATGCTCTTGATGAACGGAAGACGAGTGATTGGAAGGGCCGAATGTAAGACGGGCCTGCGCGCCCAATTTGTGACCCTAATAAAGTTGATTTGATTTGATTTGATTTCTCTCTATCTATCTCTCTCTCTCTCTCTCTCTCTCTCTCTCTCTCTCTCTCTCTCTCTCTCTCTCTCTCTCTCTCCCTCTCTGGTTTAATCGAGAGGAAAGGTAACTTCAATACATCTGGAACAAGACAACCTTTAGAAGTTGCCGGATCAGTAAATAAATATTCTAACTGTCCGCCTGTGGGAGCTTCGATCCTAGACCAGTTGCCGGCGAAGACTTAGATCCTAGTCTGCCTTGCCATGACATTTAGTCTTTAGATTGCAGTTCCTCGCACCAGGATAAGGCTTGTACCCTCCCAGTGCGCTCCTCCGCCCGAAGCCGTTGGCGCAATGTGGTGTGTCGGGGTTGGTGAGCGCCACCAACATTTGGCGCTAACAGAAAGCAAGTAGTACCCTTTACTTTCGTACGGTATCTGACTAAGACCTGACTAACTTAGAGAAATTACAGTAGGAAATAAACTCAATGGATCACTGAGTGAAGTAAAAAAGACATTGATGTTTATACAAGAGACATTGCAGATAAAGAAAATACATTTCACGAGAATGAAAGAACAAGAAAACAAAAAAGAAGAAGAAGATTGTCTTCAAAATAAGAAAATCCAACAAAAACCGGGCACAACTTCGTGCCTCGAATACATCAACGGACAGAGAATCAAATGGTTCACTCTAGATCACTAATGGAATTTTATCATGACAGCGCACGAATTCCCTAGTACGTGCAATGATTACCATGTGTTTATATATCGGAATGTCGGCGTGAATTAGAGGTTTGGGAGATGTTTCCAAGGCACCAGGGCCAGGTTTTATACTGGCCAAGACCTACTAGCACGTCCTTGTCGTGCGTTCTGGGCAACAGGTCCCATCGGGGTCCTGGCTAACATAGTAGGATCGCTGATTCTTCCGACGTCGGAGAGTATCTGCCTGCATGGCGAGGAACCACCAGTCTGCACACCAATAAGCTAGACATGGGACAACGGACACTAATGCAAACATCACATTGATGTTGGACAACAGGATGTCTTCATCCACCATACAGGACTTCACGCTGGAGTTCACAGCCAGCGAATGCAAGCAAGGGGTTTAAGGCTCTTAAACTTTCTCTTTTGACCAGCGTGTATTGGATGCGTCCCACACACTGGTCATTTGGACTCAATTGTTGACTTCTCGTCCTTGACTTGTGGGTGTAAATTACAAGTACCTCTTAAGTTGGAAAGGGGTCTTTTGATGGCGAGGGACACTGGTAATATGTAAAGCTAAACCTCACGCAGAATCATTCATGTGTACTCAGTAGTGTCCCTCGGACAATTTTAGAATGTTCTGAACATATGTTTAGGAAGGAACTTTCAAAAATAATGGAACAGGCCATACCACCTCAGTATATCACAGCCTAGAAATGTGAAACTCTAACACCACCAATAGAAACATTTTTATATGACAATATTTTTAAACTATATGTGAATTGAAAAGTGCAAACAAGTAAAGAACCATTTTACAAGTCTAGAAGCTAATGTGACGCATACCGCGTTTGGAACACATCTTCGAGCGATTGGCAGCAGACCACTTTGCTTTGAGTTTTTTTTTATAAAATAGTACAGGTGCCGGTCGTTCAGAAAGCACTGGCAAACTACTGAACGTAAGCTTGCCAAGAGATCACAAACAGCCAAATAAATTGCCGGGGTTGACTGCAACATTCTGTAAAGGATATGCAACTAATTTTAACTCATATGTGGATTGACTAATCGGTACCCTATAGAAGATGCGATCAGTATTAACTCAACCGCCTTAACTTCCAAGAGAATTTTAAGATAGGCCGACCTGAGAGTTCTGGTCGAGTTTAAGTATTCGCCACAACGGGGAATCGAACACATGACCAACAAGTCGGCCAGCAAGGATCCTGGCGACTAAGTTAACGCAGCTGATTATATGTAAACAATGTAGAAAAACTATACTATAAAACTATAGCACTATACTTTTCTGCAATTTAACATAAATTGGATATTGAATATAGAACGTCCACAATGTAGTATGCAGCCTTATCAGGCCTCGACAGAGTCAGCTCATTACACCCGCACCGTTCCCACCAAATATGACTGCAGGAAATGAATATAGCAGACGATGGCAGCCATTTGGGGTTAGGCACTTTGGGAACTTCCGATACAGAGCGCGTGTTATCATGTTACGTCATTTCCTCCTGCAACTAATATCCCAACATTCAGCGCACTCTGGTTTACGTTGTGACACTAACATAGCAGCCTGAGTGGGCAAATTATTGCATGTTTGCTGTTTGAGATGTGTTTTTTAATGTTTGCGTTATAATTATCTTACAGCGGCAGGCAAAGAAAGAAGTTGATATAATTTACATAATAATAATAAGAAAGAGAAGATGATGATGAAGACGAAGGGGAGAAGGGGGACGACGACAATAACGCCGAAAAGGAGAACGTGAAGAATAATGATGAGTAGCCGAAGTATAAGAAAGAAGAGGAGGCGAAATATTCGAGTAGAACTGTTATTTAAACTGTCATTTACTGCGCGGAAGAAATCATTCCTGATTCAACGGGCAAGACGGCGTTTACCTGCAAAGCGTTGTGGAACGTAATGAGTACGGCAAGGTACGTAGAGCGCCCTGGTCATCCACTGCACCTGTATTCGTCTCCAGTCGTCTCGACTTGTCTTGCCACTGGACTCAGATGGACTCAGGCGAGAGAGTGAGGTCGACGAATTGCGCAACTCTTCCTCACTTTAATCCAAGTCATCGCGCAAGTCATTCTTCATCCAACGTCACATATTAGCCATTAAGTCGGTCCTGGTCGGCAAATTAGCTGGATTTCCAAAGGCTATAAACGACAGGCTCATGACCATGAAGTTGCCCCTGCTGAATGGAAGGAAGCATGCAACCATTGTGAGTGTCTACGCACCAACTATGACCAACGAAGATGATGTCAAGAACAAGTTCTGTGAGGACCTGCACAATGTATTAACATCTGTTCCCAAAGGAGACAAACTTATACTCCTTGGGGATTTCAATGCCAGAGTAGGCACGGACACCACCTCTTGGAGTGGCATTATTGGAAAGCATGGAGTCGGAAATTTTAACAGCAATGGACTCCTCCTCCTTCAGATATGTGCCGAACATGATCTCCTGATTACGAACACAATTTTCCGTCTCCCCATGAGAAATAAGACATCGTGGATGCACCCTCGCTCGAAACACTGGCACCTCATTGACTATGTCATCGTCAGGAGGAGTGACAGACAAGACGTTCGAGTGACAAAATCCATGTGTGGTGCCGAATGTTGGACAGACCATCGTCTCATTGTCTCGAAAATGAACGTCCACATCAGGCCACCACGGCGTCCTCAAGGAGCGAAAATGCAAAAAAAGCTAAATGTCACCCACCTAAACAGCAAGAAAATGCAGCAGTTGTTTGAAAATATGCTGGAAGACCGCCTCAAGCCCAATGCTGAAGCTAAACAGGATACAGAAACAGAATGGAGAGCCCTAAAGGACATAATTTACAACACTGCTATGGAAATCCTGGGTCCAGCCCCCCGAAAGCATAAAGACTGGTTTGATGAAAATTCCGAAGACATCAACCAATTGCTGGCCGAGAAACATATTCTCCTCAAGGCACATTTGAATGACCCAAAGTCAACATCAAAAAAAGATGCTTTCAAGAACATTCAGAGAGTAGTGCAGCAGAAACTTCGGCACATGCGGGACTCCAGGCTGAGCAGCAAAGCTGATGAAATTCAGGGCTTTGCTGACAGACATGATATGAAAAACTTCTACGACTCACTGAAAGCGGTCTATGGTCCTTCATCACCAGGCATAGTTCCCCTCCTCAGTGCAGATGGGGGAACATTGGTCACCGATAAGAAAGAAATCCTTCAACGCTGGGCAGAGCATTTCAGCAAAATCTTAAATGCAACTTCCTTCTTCGATGATGAAACCATCAACTGCCTTCCTCAAGTTCCCACCAATGAGACACTTGATGACCTGCCAACCATAGTGGAAGTAAACAAAGCCATCCAGCAACTCTCCAGCGGCAAGGCACCTGGTCCTGACTCCATCCCAGCAGAGATATACAAGGCAGGTGGGCCGGTCCTAACAGAGCAGCTTCACCAAGTCTTCACAAACATATGGATGAACGAGACCATGCCACAAAATTTCAAGGACGCGTCAATAGTCCACCTTTACAAACGTAAAGGAAACTGCCAATCCTGTGACAACCACCGAGGCATCTCCTTGCTTTCAATTGCAGGGAAGATACTCGCCAGAATTCTTCTCAATAGCCGCACAGCCCATCTCGATCAAGGTCTTCTTCCTGAGAGTCAATGTGGCTTCAGAAAAGAACGTGGAACTGTTGACATGATTTTCGCTGCAAGGCAGCTGCAAGAGAAATGTCAGGAACAGAACTGCGAAATGTTCTCCACTTTCATTGACCTTACCAAGGCTTTTGATACAGTCAGCAGAGAAGGACTGTGGAAGATTATGGCGAAATATGGCTGTCCACGAAAGTTTGTCCAAATAGTGCGGCTATTTCATGACAGCATGCAGGCAAGAGTACAGGAAAATGGTGAACTGTCTGAACCCTTTCCTGTCACCAATGGAGTGAAGCAAGGATGTGTCCTGGCACCAACACTGTTCAGCCTCATGTTTTCAGCCATGTTGATGAATGCCTTCGAGAACGACGACATTGGAATAGACATCAACTACCGTATGGATGGAAAGTTATTCAATCTCAGAAGGCTGAAAGCTAAAACCAAAATTAACAGCGACACCGTCAGAGAGCTCCTGTTTGCTGATGATTGCGCTCTATACGCCAACTCAGAGGCTGACATGCAACATAATGTTTCAGCTTTCTCACATGCCTGTGCCAACTTTGGGCTCAATATCAACTTGGAGAAGACTGTAGTTATGTACCAGCCAGCTCCAGGGAATAATCACACTGTGCCGAATATCAAAGTGAATGATCATAGACTAAGTGTTGTGGACAAATTCACCTATCTCGGCAACACCGTGTCACAAGCTGCCACAATCGATGACGAAGTGAATGCAAGAATCTCCAAGGCCAGTGCGGCCTTTGGCAGACTGTACAAGAATGTATGGGACAGAACTGGAATAAGCCTGCAAACAAAGCTAAAAGTCTACAAAGCAGTTGTATTATCCACACTGCTATATGCTTGTGAAACCTGGACTGTTTATCAGCGACACGCTAGGAAATTAAACCACTTCCACACAGTCTGCCTAAGGAAGCTACTGAAGATTAAATGGCAAGACAAGATTCCAGACACTGAAGTCCTAGAAAGAGCATCCATGCCCAGTATCCACACTATACTGATGAAGAATCAGATTCGTTGGGCTGGTCACTTGACTCGCATGCCAGATCACAGGCTCCCTAAACGAATTTTTTTACAGCGAACTGCGTTGTGGTAAACGCTCCCAAGGTGGCCAGAGGAAACGTTTTAAAGACACTGAAAATTTCACTGAATGCTTTTGGAATTCATCATGACACCTGGGAGACTGCAGCCAGAGACCGAAATTCGTGGCGTGCATCATTGCGCAAAGGTGCAGTCATATGTGAGGCAACCAGGACTGCAAGAGCTGTGAAGAAAAGGCAGGACAGAAAAACCACTGCAGGAAATCCTCCTCCAGAGACGTCAAGCATTCTTTGCCCACATTGTCAAAGAACGTTTCGAACCAAAATAGGCCTTATCAGCCATCTTAGAACCCACGCCTCCACACCTTCAACCCCACTGGATGAAATGAATGGTCATCATCATTCTTGATGGACAAACAACAACAACAACAACAACATTTACTGCCAATATAGTACCTTGCAGTGTATGGCGGGGGGGGGGGGGGGGGGGGGTCTTTGAGCCTGAGGATTTAAGGCCGCCTGGCTAGTGCAGTCGCCGCGAACTGTGCAAGTTAGGATTTTCTTTTTGTCCCCGATAGAAAAAAACATCCCACACCTTACCAAGGATTCTAACCCGGTTCTCTCGAAAGAGAATCCTTCTTCTTGCAGCTCGGGCAGGCGCTCTTCAGAACACCATTCAATATTATAGCGAGAGAGTACCTGTTCTGTAATAAGGAAGAAAAGAAATACAAGGAATCAACAATAGCACTGAACCAGAGGACTAAGACAGAGCTACGCAGTATGCGACAGATATGGAAGTAACTTCTTCTTCTTCTTCTTCTTCTTCTTCTTCAGCGTTCCGAGCCATTGAGGTTCTTTGCTGCAGATACAATCCGTCTCCATTCGTCTCTCCGGTCTATATGGAAGTAACTGCAATAAATAAATCAGGACAGCAGGACTTATCATGAGATATAATGTCTATATCTTCTCTGTTGTGTACCCATTTTGATGTTGTAGCAGTGCTTACGTGTTCCAATAACCTCGAGAGCTATACGACGGTAGCGCAGCTACAGGTAGGGTCTCCCATGTCGGACAGGTCGAGGGTTCACCATTGACGACGTGATGCACAAACCTGTTGCCTTGTAGGTGGACTGGGGACAGTCAAGGGCTAGGGAAAACACAGCAGATACAAATGCTTGTCAAATTCGGATGTACTGAGCCACAGGCTTGACGAACAATGTAAGGCAACTCTATGATGGATAATGATGGGTGTGTGTCTATATTTAAATACACAAATTTTTGATATTTAAGACATAAGACTAGAACAGTTCCCTTTCTCGCAGCCTTTCCCTCCCAACCATTCCCAGAATACAGGCTTCTACAGTTACGGTTTAGATTCATTTAAATTCGTCATCCTATTTATTTCTGAAATGTGTACCTCATTATGTACAGAGACATATGAAACAGCCAAAGTGTCTTTTACACCCATTAAGGCGAACTGGGTGTATGGTGCTAACCCAATTGAACAAAGTGTGGAGGGAATACGTTGTCAACTACACTTGAGCAAATTGTAAAAGATAAATTGTAAAAGGCAAGAACACAAACGACCTAACTGGACATTGAAGACAAAGGGAAACCTGCACAACACCATCCTAAGAATTCTTTAGTATGTCAAAAATCTAGAATTGAAAAGTAGCATGTCTAGATAATTAATAATTATCACCCTGTGTTCTGCCAAATGGCATAGGCGCTCATGTCTCTCCAAACTTCTGGATCCTTGGTGTTCTAGATCGACTCTACGGCCGATATTTCCTCCATGCCACTGTCTTAGACAATCCAACGTCGTGTCACACGGTCTGTCCTCCGTCTCTTCTACTGCTGGCTGTTCCAGTCCTGATGACATCTCTCAATGTCTCTCTTTCTATTTCATAACCAAACAACATTTTCTGTCTCTTTCACATCTTCATCATCATCATCATGTGCTCAGCCAACTGGCGTAGACGATCATGTCGCTCCACAGATCGCGGTCCTTGGTGTTCTGGATAAACTCTGCTTCATGCCACCGTCTCAGTCCATCCAGCATCATTTCTCTCTGCCTCTTTTCTGAATGATATTTCCAGTTGTGACGATGTTCTCCAATGCCTCTCTCCCGTTCACGTGACATGTATATTGTTTATCCTTGTATATAATGTTCTAGTTTCATTAGCCTCTTCCGGGCAATCGTTGTTAGTTACTCTGGCAGTCCAGGGTTATTGCAATCTGCATCTCTGAAACCACATCTTCACTTCCCCCAAGATCTTTCTAATGTGTTCCCTCACATTCCAAGACTCACTGACATACGCCAAAACAAGTACTATAACATTATATAGAGTCCATTCCAGCCTGTATAACCCGACCTGACAGCAACAAGTCTAATGATTGTGTTTGTGTGAAAGTCAATTGATGATGCACTTCAAATCATATACGTTTCTTCTTCTTCTTCTTCACCTTCAGACGTCAATATGAATAAACACAAAGAAAGCAGCAGTCAATTTAAGCTTGTTGATATCCTCACAGAGCTTCTCTTCGAAAGGGTTGGGTGTAGGCCAAAATACTTGTTTCTGTTCTACAAATGTTCGACACTCCTACAATAAATGTTTAACTGTTATTTTACAAGTTCAACAGTTGCATTCCTCAGTATCTCTGTCTTTAGTTGATTAAACATGTGGTACTTTACCAGTTCAACAGTTGCATTCCTCAGGATCTCTATCTTTAGTTGACTAAACATGTGGTACTTTACCAGTTCCACAGTTACATTCCTCAGTATCTCTGTCTTTAGTTGATTAAACATGTGGTATTTTACCAGTTCCACAGTTACATTCCTCAGTATCTCTGTCTTTAGTTGATTAAACAGGTTGTATTTTACCAGTTCCACAGTTGCATTCACCAGTATCTCCTATCTGTAGTTGATTAAACAGGTGGTATTTTACCAGTTCCACAGTTGCATTCCTCAGTATCTCTGTCTTTAGTTGATTAAACAGGTGGTATTTTACCAGTTCCACAGTTACATTCACCAGTATCTCATATCTTTCGTTGGTTAAACAGGTGGTATTTCAACCTGTTGTGGTATGTCCTTAGTTTGAAGATTGCAACTGGTATTTTCGGCTGAGTTGGTTTTTTTTCCCTCTCGTTTTGAACTTGAACTCAAGCGTAGTCCATACAGGCGCTACTACTTCTAATAGTTGCCACTGCTGGTGCATGCACTAGACTAGACATGTTTGCATGTGTATTATCTTTCCCCCATTACCAGTGTCCCTCGCCATCAGGAGAATTCATTCTGACATCTGAGGCAACTGTAGTTTACGTCCCTAAGTCAAGGACGAGAAGCCAACATGATAATAAAGCTGATCGATGTTGGGATTGAAACCCGACTTCGGCATCAGCACGCCAGAAGTTTAAGAGCCAGCTATCTTACCTATTCGACCATTTTGACCTCCAGTTGAGTTGATAATATGTATCATCTTTCTAGCGACCTGGATGCTCTGATTTCCACCTGGTTCTACGAGTATAAATGTTTCTTATACATCTCTTGGTCTCATCACGGGTGATGTCTATGTCAGGCTGGAGTCTTCCACCTTCCCTTTGCTAATCTGTCAGCTTCTTTACATATGTTTGAAATGTTTGCTGATATTGAGAATTACCCCAATTACTATAACGAGAAATTTATAGCAGGTTGTCACTCAAATTGTCTCGTAAAAAGAAGTATATCGAAGACGGAGAAAATTGGAAAAATTAGAATCAATCATGTCATTACATTTTCAGGATGGCGTGCTCAAAGTTAATTCAAGAATTTTGCAGTGCAATCCATTTTGTCATAGAGAGTAAATGAGCCCAATCAGGAATCTAGTTCTATGAGAGAGGAAGGACGAGGTTTGTTATTGTTGTTGTTGTTTTTTGTTTGTTTTTTTTTTTTTTTTTTTGCTCATTCGGTTTGAACTCAAGCGTAGTTCGTACACACTACTTCTAGTAGTGCTGGACTGAATTTTGTGTGTGGATTAGCTTTCCCTATTAACAATGTCCCTCGCCGTCAGGCGAACCCACTCCGACTTCAGCGGTACTTGTAATTTGCGTCTCCAGGTCAAGGACGATAGGACAAGATTTTAGTCCAACTGTCCGGCATAGGGGTTGAACCCTTAACCTTGGCATCAGCACGCCGGATGTTTAAGAACACGCGTTCTTATACATTCCGCCATGCTGACCTAGGATGAGGTGTGTAACGGGACAAGCAAACTTGGGGACGTTACAAACAATGGCAGGATTGAAATTCACGAACACAGTCTTTCTGTGAGAATGTTACCACCTGGTGGTGACTTCGGTCATCATGGACATGGGGTGGGGGAGGGGGGGAGTTAAGGCAGGTGTGTGTATAAAGGGATACCCTGTACCACACATAGGGCGCCAGCGAGCTCTGTGATGGTTTTTAAAAAAAAAAAAAACCGTCCACGTCGTATAGCGCGGATAAATGGTCATCACTAGTCAAAACTGAACTGGCATAGGATCTCGAAGTTGGTGGCCCGTAAAGACTCAGTTCCACGTTTCACATAAGGCAGTGAGGGGTGTTTCGTGTACTATTTACTTACACAGGAACGGTGCATTATGACGGACCCTTTACTGTCAAGTTAGAACCGCGACTAACGACTAACTAACTAGCGACTTGAGACACAGTAATCAGGAACTATTCTGGCATTCATCAGAGCACCACCAAATCATGAGTAATTAATTGGTGTCCATCGAACGTGCTAGTTGTTAATTTGACAAAGTGGTTCTAATGCCAGTCAAATGTGATTCTCACTAGATGACAAGTTCAACGATCCACCGTTCGAAAATCCTTCCAAACGACAGTTGTTTTTTCTATCCCTACAGACATCGACAATGTGTCTTATGTTAAGCGAAGTATTTGTGCTGCCAGATAAAACCACGCATGTATACACATGTCTCTCAAAACCGGCTCTGTGGAGAAAGGGTTACAAATGCAATTCGTAACCCCACATATCGCGTTAAACACAGCTGTGAGTGATTTGAAATCAGACCGCCTTATGTTGAAGCCATACAAAAGTACGAGTGCCGGTCGTTCAGAAAGCAATGACAAACTACTGAGCGTGAAGTTGCCAAGAGATCACAATCAGACTAAATAAACCGATGGGGTTAACTGTCATGGCCTGTAAAGGATATGCAAGTTATTTAACTCTCACAACTGTAAGACAGATACTGAATTCCCGGGTCTGCAACACGGCAAGCACCACGCAAGCACCAGTATGTAGGACGAAAAGTGTCTCGGTGGCTTCCAAAAGGAAATTTTCTTGGCTAGCAAGGTCCAAATTCTGCAGACTTCGTCCATGTGGTCTCCCAAGGTACAGCTTCTGGTGCACGGGAGGCTCAATATACTGAATTGAAGTTAATCAACCGTCTGCAGGACGTAACGATTCCTTGGGTGAGCCCAAGATCAGAGAGTCATGTGTCGGCTCTGCACCTATAACTTATAAAAGCCTCTATGGATGGCGGGGATTGCCGATGGTCTGCCTCTGCCTATCTCTGAGAGCTGACTGGCATGCATGCGGCTGTACCTGGTGGGCCAGTTGGTGTATTGCCAGTGGGTAGAGGAACAAAGATGACGTTAACACCTTTTGACCGTGAAGTCCTACGACACAACCGGGAATGCTAACCCGCCAAACAAACGCTCACAGAAGTCGAATATTTCAGCCAAAACGTGCAAATATCGCAGCTCTGTTGTAAACGACACGGCCCAATTACATAAAAATAAAACATATCCGACAAACAACAAAGAAGGAAATGAATATTACGGTAACAAAATCATCTTACCACAGAGATTCCTCGTGTAACAGATCGTGTCTTAGCACGTCGCTCTCGCCACGGACCGCCATGAGATTCTATTCTTCGTCCATTTTGATGCCTGAGATACCTACAATGTACGACCCCTGCCTCTTCTTTCAGGACCCATGCCTTCCATCACCGCTTTTTCCAAACAACACAGACGTTTACTCCTAGAGAGATCCAATATCGCCATTGATAATCTCAATCTCCAATGCCTACTTTGGAGACTCCTCCTCCTTCTCCTCCTCCTCCTCCTCCTCCTCCTCCTCCTCCTTCTTCTTCTTCTTCTTCTTCTTCTTCTTCTTCTTCTTCTTCTTCTTCTTCTTCTTCTTCTACTACTTCTTCTTCTTCCTCTTCTTCTTCTTCTTCTTCTTCTTCTTCTTCTTCTTCTTCTTCTTCTTCTTCTTCTTCTTCTTCTTCTTCTTCTTCTTCCTCCTCTTCTTCTCTTATTTTCCCTCCTCCTACTCTTCCTCTCCTCATCAATATGCTGCTGCTTTTGCCTTTCTTCTCTCAATGAAGCATAGGCGCTCAACCAACTGACACCAAGTATTGTGAAGACTTGTTCAAGATTGGTTGGATTAGATATTAAATACGGACTGAGGCAGGCAGGCAGCCTGACGCCACCCCTCTATAGTCGTCTGTTACGGCATAGATTTCAACGTGACTTGTCCTTGGTTCCCTGTTGGGTCGAGGTAAGACATCGACATGGAGACTCCAACAAGAATGGCATGCCTCGTTCAACAGAGATTGAAACACGCCGTAACTACAGTCAGGAGGATTCATGTTACCTTCCCCAGGCCCATGTCACAGCAGCTGATAGATGGAGGATATACAAAATCAATCGGCACTCCGTGAGGTGTGCATGATATATGGTGCTAATTCCCCATGTTTATGACCACTGTACACACCATGTATGATGTGGTTACGCCGGCCGAGCTTACATTCCAGGACATTCCCTTGTATTAATTTAGGCTGGCCGCTCTCCCTGGCGAAGAAGTTAACGACTTTCTCTGTAATCCCTTATATCCACGCAAGGGATACAGCTGTTCGAGATTCGGCAGCGCATCGCGCCGCATTGGTTTATTAAGGGGGTATGTGAGCCGGT
>OY992889.1:23307431-23364931 GCA_963921405.1 Cepaea hortensis
TATTACTAGAGTAGTTCGCTATCAACTTCGCCAGGTAACCAGCCCGGCCGCCTTGGCTTATTTACACATGTGAGCTCTTCTCACCTTTCCATGTCCACACAACAGTAAATCAACAAAACATGACAGTGGAACGGTCAGCATTACAAGGACATGGTCTTGTTAGTCTGTCCTGGATATCCCCCATGGGAGCGTAGGCTCTCACAGTCTTGTTCGTCTGTCCTGTATATCTTCCATGGGAGCGTAGGCTCTCACAGTCTTGTTCGTCTGTCCTGTATATCCCCCATGGGAGCGTAGGCTCTCAACCAATCCATGCCGAGAATTTCTATCTGTTGCTATCTCCTGTAGCTCCCGCCATGTCCATGTTAGTGGGTGGGTGGAGGGTGTGTGGGAGGGTGGAGGGTGTGTGGGTGGGTGGAGGGTGTGTGGGAGGGTGAGTGTGTAGGTTGGGGGTAGGAGGGGATATGTGTGTGTGAGTGCGGGATGTGTGGATGGGGAAGATTGTGTGGATGGGTGATATGTGTGTAAGTGGGGGATGTGTGGGTGGATGCGGGTTTTATGTGTGTGTAAAAGCAGGATATGTGAGTTAGCGGGAATATGTGTGTGTAGGTGTTGGATATGTGGTTGGAGGTGTGTGGGTGGATGGTGGAGGATATGTGGGTGAGTGAGTGTTGGTAGGTTATGGGATGGGTGGAGGATGTGTGCGTGTGGGTGGGGAGATGTGTGAAGGTGAGGGGATATGTGGGTGGGTATGGATGGGTGGTTGCATGCATGTGTGCCTGGGTTTGTGTATGGGTGGGTGGGGGATGTGTGGTGGGTGGGAGATGTGGGGGTGTGTGTGGGATGTGTGGGTTGGGGGATGGGTGGATGGATAGAGTCATGTATGTGCCTGTGGGTATGTGTGTGGTTGGGTGGTGGATGTGTGTGTGGGAGACACGATGATGGATAGGTGATGGGTGGGTGGGTGGGTGGGGGATTTGTCTCATAACATGGTAACATGCATTGTTTATGCTTACAACATTCATTTGACAATGTTTTTTTTCCCTTTGTGAATGCACTATGCACTGATGAACGAAAGATGAGTGATTGGAAGCGCCGAATGTAAGACGGGCCTGCCTGCCCAATTTGTTACCCTTCGAAAATAAAGTTTGTTAGTTCGTTCGTTCGTTCGTTCCTCCAAATATTATTCATCTCTGTAATTATCTTCTCTCAGTGTTTTTATTTCTCCCGCTATTTTATTTGCCTTGTGAATTCACACAAGAGAGTGACTATTTATATTAACGTGTGTCTTATCCAGAGCCAGGGTTTTTCCTTCACCTCTTGGTTCACTGGAATTCATTTAGTTCTCTCCGTGAGCTATACGTTGCTCATTCTATCATACCATTGTAATCCCACTTTATGCGCAGGAACCAATTAGTTAATGGTTGGTTTTTTTTTTGGCAATTATTTTAGTTGTTATCCGTGTTTGTGACCCATACAGCAGTACCGATTTAACATTATAGTTTAAAATCTTAAGTTTGGTGTTAAATTTGGCTTCTTTTGACTTCCATAATTGTCTTAGTGCTAAGAAAGCTCATCTTTTCTGTTGTATTCTTATTGAGTATCTCTGTTTGTTTTCCAATCCCCCCCCGCCACCCCCCCCCCCTCAATTGCTTTCCAAATAGATGTATCATTCTCCTCTTGAAGTGGGGGTTCACCTAGGGAGATCATGGTGTTATTTACTTGGTTTAATCTCATTATCATTGTCTTACATCTATGAATTTGTAGATCTAATTGTTGTGATATCTCTTCAAACGTGATTAACTTATCCTGCATTTGATTACGTGTGTGTGTGACAATGGTGCAAAGTTGTCGATGAAGTCCAAATCACCCAGGTGCTTTCTAAGGGCCAATTGAATTCCATTTCTGGCGGCAGTGGTTGTTGTCTGCATAACTCATTCTTTAGTCAGTAAAAATAATTTTTTTTTTTTTTTTTGGTTCCCATATCCTTTACAGACCGGCTCCGTGGCCGAGGAGTTAGCATCTTTCTCCGCTGACTCCGAATACTCTCGTCACGTGACGCGACGAGAATTAGCAGTGGTTCGAATCGCAAAAGTGACTTATGAGAGTATGGAGCCGGTCGCTCAGAAAGTCGTGGCGTGCTGATGAGCGTAATCTAGCCTAGGAATCAACATACAGCTGAAAGATGCTGGTGTTGACCGCAATATCCTGAAACAGGATGGAAACGCGGACAAAAAAAAAAAAAAAAAAAAAAAATATCCTTTACAGAACATCGCTTTCAACAGCAGCATCTTTCAGCTGATTGTTGATTTCTTGGCAAGATTACGCTCAATAGTTTGCCATTGCTTTCTGAGCGACCGGCTAATATACCCCTAAGTTACCGACGCGGAGAGAACCGCTATCGATTCTCACGCAACGTCACGTTACACACGAGAGTATACGGGATTACGGGGAAAGTCGTGTAACTCCTAAACCAGAGAGCCGGCCAGTAAAAGTAATACTTGTGACAAAAGACATCCCTGCAGTAGTCCTGTTTTTATTTCAAATGCATCTGTCAGTTTTCCCCAGTGAAGAACTTCACACTTCATTTCCTCCTATTTTTGCCCTTTTTACGATAATGAATTTTTATCGCATCCCATAGTTTCTCATCAGTATCCTTATTCCTTTATAATTTCCACACACCTGTAGGTCCCCTTTCTAAGGCAACTTCGCCAGATATTCTTCTTTTCAATCCGAGGTATTTCTTCGGTCTCTCAGACTCTACCAAATAATGTATGCAGCAGTTCAATTGAAGCGTGTAAACTGAATTTCTTCTCCTTCTTCTTCATTCATCCGGATTATTTTTTTTTTTTCGGACGTGACTGCGTTGTGCCTGTTTACGGCAGAGCTGCGTTCTTGCGCCGTTAGGCCGACACATCCGACTTCTGCAGGAAACTGAATTTAATAGCTTCTGCTGGGATACCATCTAGGCCAGCAGCTTTCCTATCTTTCAGTAGTTTGGTAGCTTTTCTAATTTCTTATTTAGATGGTTTTTCACAGTTGATATCCCATTCCACTTCTGATGGCTGGATGCCAGGATGGTCGTTTGGAGCTGGTCTATTCAGAAGATCCTTGCGGTTTACAACCCATCTGTTCATTTGATCTTTATTGTGGTGAGGACTTTACATTTACTATTTTTGGTAATTCAACCTAAGTGGTTATATTTTACTACCAATTTCCTTGTTTTTTTTTCTGTAAAGGACTTTGGGGTTCCCCTTTGCAACCCATCTGTTCATTTGATCTTTATTGTCGTGAGGACTTTACATTTACTATTTTTGGTAATTCAACCTAAGTGGTTATATTTTACTACCAATTTCCTTGTTTTTTTTTCAGTAAAGGACTTTGGGGTTCCCCTTTGCTGCTACATCCTCTGCCTATCTTGCTAGGGTATCTAAATATTTTCTTTTATCCGCCCTTATGTGCTTCTTAACTTCTTTGCTAGCTTATTTATATGTTCTCCCCCAGCTTTGACTTTAGCAGCCCTGGTTTTGCTATTAATTTAGTCTGCCTTTTTTATTATTTCCTTTCTTTCATCTTCTTGAGATTTCTGGCGTTATCCATGCTTTATGTTTACGTTCCTTTCTTCCGAGGACTTCCATACATACCACAAAAACACAGTTACAATTGACATAATAGAGGTTGCGGCTAGGAAGCTTTCGGCAGCATATTAAAACAAAAGATACTGATACAACTACATTAGAAGACAACAAAATTGTCACTAAGCTGAGTTCCTGAAGACGTCTAAATTCTATGTCTCAAAAATCATACAGGGGGTGATGTTTAAAGTTGATCTCGGAATCTAGATAGACAAAAGAGATAATGAAAGAAGAAGTAGAAGAGAAGAAGAATTTGAAAGAGGAGGAGGAGACGAAGATGAAGTCTGAATTCTGACATCAACATGTATGACGTGCTTTCTTAATAACAAAGATTGCCTCCCTTGCTATGTATGTTCTCAATAACACCGATTGCTTCCCTTGCTATGTTAGCCAGGAGCCCAATAAACAAACACGATATCCATGTACACAAGTAAACATGCTTCATCTCTTTCTGGGTCGAGGAATGTGTGCTATAGTTTCATCTAACAATGCACTTCGGGCCTGGAAGGAAGATAGGCACTAAATAGATGCAAATAAAACACAGAGGATAAAATCAGTACGTGACAGAATAAGCAGTTTTATCGTTCGTGGCTTCCATGGGAGTTGAGTTGTTACTGCAGTTATATAACTTGATTGTTACAACTGTGGTTGTCTTTGACCTTCCACGCTTGTGTTTGTGCTTTAACTCGACTTGTGTTGACCTAGAAATTTGGAAAGTCGCGTAAAATGGAAACTGGAAATGTAATTTATATTTTATCTATCAGTGACAATGGCAGCAGCAGACAAAGAGGAGGCGGAGGAGGAGGGGAGAAAGAAGAAGGGATGCTGGAATATTAGAGGAGGAGAAAGAAGAGGAGAAGGCGGATGAAGATGAGGAGGAGCAATGGGATAGTGGCAAAATGTGACCAGTAATTAGAACACTTTATACACCACCCCTCGTCTACTCCTTCATTTCACAATAATCATTCCCTTCTTCGTCGTCATCATGATAATCTTCTTCACCTTATCTTCTTCCTCTTCTTCTTCTTCTTCTTCTTCTTCTTCTTCTTCTTCTTCTTCTTCACATTACTATGTGTCATTTATTTTCTCAGCATTATTGTCTGTTTGTCATCCGATATCCCTGGCCAAGGTGTAAACGACGTTGTTCGTTATTCCGTAAATCCACGTTGGGAAAACAGCTGCGCAAGATTCGACAGCGGATCGCGCCACGATGGTAACTTACGGGGGTATTTGAGCCGGTCGTTCAGAAAGCAATGGCAAACTACTGAACGTAAAAACTTGCCTAGTACATCAACAGCAGCTGAAAATGCTGATGTTGATTGCAACGTCCTGTAAACCATATGCAACATTAAAAAAAAAAAATACGGCGTGTATTTGAACAATAATATACATTTCCACTTTCTAGCAAAGTATGCATGATCTCTGTTACTATTTTTCTGCTGAACGAAATTATTACTTCATCTTTTCTTACGAATTTGAGTTCAAAACATCGATTTTCTTCCGTGTAGTTTTTGTTTATTGATATAACGGAATATCGAATCGGGGCCTGTCTGTGAGGACAGACATTGCATTTCTGAAACGGGATGTGTTTCAATTGTTCACATTCCTATACATCAAATGTCGCAGTTCCACGGTACAATATGTTTGCCTTGTCAAATGTCGTTTTCATTATTACTGTTGGTTTAAATTGTATATCAACTGTGATTGGGCTAGTTCAACAGAAGTCAAACAGATAAGCAGGTCTCTCCAATGGATCAAATTATACAAATGCCATGTGTGTTTGAGTTAAAAATAGACGAAAGGTATAACGCGGTGGAGGAAAGTTCCGGTTCAAATTCTATAACTACAACTAAAACTATTTCTACGTCTAAACACAGGAGCCATAAACAATGTATTGCATGATTTCTTGCCTTATATATTTTGCTGCATCTCGTCAGGTGCGTACTGGAGAGTTATTCGAGTATATCATATCAAGTGAAGAAACGAATAACACATTGGCTGACACACTAAATACATATTTACTGATACTGTTCGAATGGGAAGTGTGTTATCCTCAAGAATTCTAAGATTTAAAAGCAAGTTCTTCTGTTTGCATAGCCACGGTTGGAATTGTTTAATCGATAATTCCGCTTCATGTCAACGTTCGTCTTTTGACAAAACTAGTTAGGTATTTCTTGCAGTAAGCCTGTTTTGCAATCAATATATATATACGTTTCATGCATTAAAGGAGCCGTGAAAATGAGAACAAGGTCCATTTGTTAAAAATCCAACTTTCTATACTTTGGCGTCAATAAAAAGGGAGTCTGGCATTGCTGGTGCACGCAATCACAAATCTTGGGATAAAAATCGATATGAAAGAAATAATAAAGAAAGTGTTACTTTTAGAATACGATGGATAACATTTATTTGAATACAAATGACGGGAGAAGCCTGCGTGGCTAAACGGTTTGCTTAACCACAAATATTGGGATAGAAAACAATATTAAAGAAATCATTTTTAAAAGAAAACGTAATACCGTCTGTTTACTTTTGAAGCGTGCCGGATAAAATTTTATTGGATAGAAATGAAACAATTATAACAAGACAACCAAACAACAGCCCTTATCTCAGGCACCCTACAGACATGTTACATTTCTTTGTTGATTCTTTCCCATGACATGAGACGTTTCGCTGCAAATTTACACTCGGATTATGTCAATACCCGGGCTTATCTTCAGTGTCCAGGCAATACGTTGTCAGCTAACCTCGGACCGCATGTTTGTTTTTGTCCTTCTTTGTTTGTGCATTTATTTTGGAATCGTGTATTATTGATTTATTGTCTAAGAAAGATGCCAAGAATATCAGGGTCTGTCAGACTACCGTGTGAACGAGCCACGTTGTTGTGTTTACAGCCTATCTACTCTCTAGACCTTCACAGTAGTAGAACTCGCAGCAAGCCAATGGTGGTTTAGCTCTTTCTCTGTCCTATACAACGTATCATATGTGATCAATTCTGCCCTTAGCCTCCTGTCTCTTGTGCTACCAATGATTCGTATTACCCATGATCCTTCATGCCATGATGTCAAACTTCCCACCATCTTCTTCTTGTTCTCGCCTTGTTTCTGCTTCCCTCCAACTTTCCAGTTATGACTAAATACTTCAGTTTCCCCAACTCATGCCATGTCCAAAGACTGTGGACAGTCCTCCTCTGATGCCAGTAACCAGTTCTCTTTGTGAGCTAACTTCTTTCAAGTACCTTCATCGCTCTTTCTATCCATCCAGGGTGATCGAGTCATTCTTCAATAAAACCACATCTCCACAGCTTCCACATAATTCCCCACTCGTCTGCTAATTATCCATCATTTTCTTCCGTACATCAGGATTGATATAATATAGCTCGTAAGAACATTTTTTCCTCGCCTGCATTGGGGTCTCCGTGGCGAAGTGGTTAAATCGCATGACTCCGTAGGTCCTCGGTTCACGGGCAATTTTCTCGGAGACTCCGGGATGTTGCTGGAGCAATAATGTTCGGACTCTGTGTGACGATTTCGACAGGCCGCTCTACAGAAACAGATACAGTCGTATGGGATAAAACCCGGCGCAATGAAGTTGATCCCCTCGCCTTTTAATCCCCCCCCCCCCCGGGTCCCCAACCTCCTGTTTTAACCGATTGAGAAAGATAAATTGCAGATAATATCCTTCATCTTGTAAAATACTGCCTTTGCTTGGGCAATTCTACATAACCTTTACGTGATATTAATTCGAAAGCTTTAATATTTTCCCCACATCATTTATTCATTGTCCAAGTTTCTGAAGCCTACGATAATGCAGAGTAAAAGTCACACAGAATTGCTCTCAGTGTTTACTTGCAACCCAGCTGTTTAGATATAAGAAGATGTTTCATGTGGTCAGGCCGTAACCTAGATTTGTTTTCTCTTCCTTTGAGGTCAAGGTTGTCTCAGCAAACACCCAAACATAATGATAACACAAAACATCGCTTGAGTATATTTAGCTCCTGCGAAATGAAGAGACATACTAAAGGCAGACACGATATATATACCTTACAAAAAACAAACTCCATACACAGGTGAAAACAAAGTGTGACTTATCAAAAATGAGAAACAATCAATAAATATATAATACTGAAGTATTAAAATAAAACATTAAGTATTACAGGACAACAAAACACTGCCGACGTTTCGGTTCTAGAACCTTTGTCAAGGACAGGACAACACAAACAGATAAAAAGCGAAATAAAGCACACAAAATAAAATAAACTTGAACACAGCTTCTTGTTGATAGAGGGAAACAGAAATGGTGGTTTACACCAGTGCAGAATGGTGCACTTTTTGCTTTTTCTTTTGTTTCATATAGTTTTCTAGTAGTAAAGATCACCATAATGTTTGTGCCTGCTATAGTTTTATATTTATATACATCTCCATAATTGTTGTGCCTGCTATAGTTTTATATTTATATACATCTCCACAATTTATGTGCCAGCTATATTTTTCTAGGCATCTTTAAAGAAAGTCATCTGACATAGATTGTCATATTGTCAGTGATCATATTATTCTAAAATGTTAACTTCCGGTCCTTGATATGGAGACGAAAATTACATGTAGCTCAGAAGTCGGAGTGGGTTTGCCTCATGGCGGGGGACACTGGTAATAGGGAAAGCTAATCCACACGCCAACATCTGTCTAGTGCACTCCCCAGTAGTAGCAACTATTAGTGATAGTAGCACATGTATGGACTACGTTGAAGTTCAAAGCGAAAGAACGGGGGGGGGGGGGAATCCTACTTTTCGGTGACCGTAGCCATTGTCCTATGAAAGAGATGCTATGCATTCCTTAGACAATTTGAGTTCAGTTGAGCTGAGTTCGGTCTAAAACCGAAACCACATTAGTCGGGACATTCCCATACGCACAGTGCGCTTGTCTTCAACAGCCAGCGAGGAGTCCCAGTATTAATGGTATCTGTTGTAGTCTGATTATGTGTCCGTCTGACTTTACCTCAGAGTATAGGTTATCGTTGAGATTCCTACCGATCAATTTTCTCTCGGTATTGTTTCTGTTCATCTACGCTGGGCGCATGACCCAGAAGGACCCAGACTACATCTGTCTTATCATACACTAATGCACCATCCAAAGGTGCGTAACCAGCCAATCTATCCGCCTGCTGGTTTCCCACCACATCAGTATATCCTTGAGAAGAGACCAACAGATGCTCCCTATCTTTGACCCTATCTTTGATGTTTTAATTGAAGCACGCCACTCTGCAAGAAGCATGACTGTCTTAACCTTTCTCGGCATGCCATATAAATCCGTTAAAACCATGACATGTGTGTACAGTTTGTCGTCAAGCCAGCCGTGGCGACTATCTCCCCCTCTATTCTCATACTAGATGTTGTGGTATCATATTCCAGGCTCTCCTGCACTAAACACTGTCCATTAGCCTTCGCTGTGAACCCCCAGACACTTCTTTTGCCTCATAGCTTAGAGCTGTCGGTTTAGATCAGTGTTTCCCAACCTTGTTTGTACCGTGCCCCACTTGAGCCTTTCTAAAATTCATATTGCCCCCCTCCCCCGCCCCATGCCCCCCCCCCCTCAACATATACATTATTTTTAATATTCAAAAATTGAAATGTTCACTAAAGAAACTTGAATGATAGGTTTTAGGAAGAAATCACTAGGTAATTATTGAGCAAACACAGTAAGTAAATTTTCAAAACATATAATGGAGAACTGAAATTCAAGTACAAAATAATTTTATGAAAGATTTTTCTATATTATTGTAATTATTAGTAATTATTTATTATTTAAATTTAGTGAGATCCTTGCGCTTGATGCTTGCTGCAAAGAGATCTTATGTCAGGTTCCAATTTAGTTAACTTCAGTCTCAAGTCTCCCTGTTTTGTTATATTCAGCCGATTTCTTCCATTTTCGAATTGCCCCCCTTAACAGTCAAATTGCCCCCCTGTGGGGCGTGGGCCCCACGTTGGGAAACACTGGTTTAGATGATTACATCATTTGGGCGCAAACTTGAAACCATAACCAACAACTACCCGTCAGTTGCCCTCAAGCTTAATCTTCCTCCTGCTCCCATAGAGAAGTGTCACAGTAGTAGTATATCCATCAGGATATTTTGCTCACAGAGTTCAGTCTATTCTAAGGTGGAACTGCAGCAGACAAGCAGACATAAATACATTGGAATCAACAAGGTTATATTACTTTACGAAAAATAATATGTTCGTTTGGTGATAATGATGGTGGTGGTTGTGGCAGCAGTGATGATGATAATAATTACAATGTGTTATTAATGCCGGCTTTGCATCTCAACTAATGTCTTACCGTGAACCCACTGCCAACCACGCACACACAAAAATGCACGCCCTAAATATCTGCCTGTAAAAGTTCGTAGCATTTGTGTGAGCATAATTAGTGTTACGTTCAGAACACAGTAGTACATTATATTATATGTCGTTTTACAATTATTTTGTTTCATTATCCCATTTACCCATATCACAATCATCGATAATAGGTCTTGTGTCCCGCACGTCATCGGGAATTCACGTCTTTATTTGTCAGGTGTGTGCGTGCATTACTGAATATTTCTCAATTTCTCCTTCCGCATTCTCTAAACACAGCTAAGTCGATCAGCGTGTAATAGATCGTGAAAACTATTTGGTCTTAGGAATTCTTTGTTGTCATATAGTTCTGCATACACTGCGTCATATATTTCCCTGCGCACTACGTCATAAATATCTCTGTGAACAGCGTCACTCATTTCTCGCCGTATTACGCTATATATTTCTCTGTGCACTTCGACATATATTTATCTGTGTACCACGCCATATATTTCTCTGTGCACTGCGCCATATATTTATTGTCTATTATGTTTGTTTGGTTTTTTTTAATTGTAAAAAGTTACATTTGCCATGACGATTCTTGATCTAATCTCTACAAGACATTTTCTAGCAAAGGGGTGGGCAACCTACAGCCCGCGGGCCACATGTGGCCCGGCAACTGATATTATGCGGCCCTCGAGGGCATTTATAAATAACAATTTTTACTTCGTTTTTAAATTATTTTGTTGACTTTTACAGAATTCCGTGTACCGTTATGATTGTTTTAACATTTTTGAAAACATTTCTTTATAATTGTCTATTTTTGTAAACAGTTCTTGACCTTAGTAATATAATGCTAAAATGCGAATTTATCGATTTTAATCAAGATAAATATTTATCGACATGTAAAAATTTAATAAGGATTGTTTTTTACGCTCGCTCGATTTGAACTCAAGGTATTCCATACACACTATTTATAGTAGTGATGGACTGAATTTTGCGTGTGGATTAGCTTTCCATATTAACTGTGTCCCTCGCCATCAGGCGGACTCACTCCGACTTCAGAGGTACTTGTAATTTACGTCCCAAAGTCAAGTACGACAGGTCAACATTTTAGTCCAGTTGTCCAGTGTAGGGTTGAACCGCTTATCTCGGCATCAGCACAACGGATTTTTACGAACACGCGTTCTTATCCATTCGACCACGCTGACCTGCATTTAATGAGGATGATTTATAAAAAACAAATATTTCTCCGGTGAACAAAATGATTTACTTTGCAAGAAAATATTAAGTTTAAAAATATTTTGCTGTTATAAATTAGTTCCACATTTACAATGTCTAAAAGCAAAAAAACATGAATTTAGATATCTTATCCGTATCTGAAACAAGATGGACAGATACAAATTATTTAAGGAGAGAAGAGTGCATATTCATTAACTCAGGAGGAGATCATCACGAGAGAGGAGTAGGAATTTTAGTAAAACGAAATTTAGAGAAAAGTATTAGTGGATTCTGGCTCATAAAGATAGGATTGTACTTCTCAAAATTAAGGCAAGACCATTCAACATAGTAATTCTTCAGACATATGCTCCAACAACTGATTATAGTGATGAACAGCTAGAAGAATATTAAGAAGATCAACAAACACTCAACGTTGTAAAATCATCAGAGGTCCTAATTGTCATGTGAGACATGAACGCAAAAATTGGAAAAAAAAAAATAAATATAAGCAGATAGTAGGGCAATATGGAATGGGAAACAGAAACGACAGAGGAGACCGGCTTATACAGCTCTATGAAGAAAACAATCTTTTTGTTTGCAACATATTTTTCAAACATAACCCTAGGAAACTGTATACGTGGAAAAGCCCTGAAGATAGGACAAACCAAATTGACTACATTATTATTAGAAATAGATTTATAAACAATGTTAAAAATGCCAAAACATACACTGGTGCTGATATCAACTCTGACCATAATCCTGTAGTCTTAAAGTTACAAATAAAACATAACAATCCAGGAATAAAGGACATCGAAGACACCTCAAGCAGATAAATCGGCATTGAAACAACCATAAATAAGTAAAAAATAGATATGATGGGATAATCACTGAAAGTATGGAACAATATAGACGTGAAAATCTTAGGGTACAATTAATACAAAATGGGAAAATGTAAAAACCAGTATACAGATTGCAAATACCACCTTGCCAGTGAAGATAAATAAGAAAAAAACAATTATGGATAATCTATAAAATCTTGAGTAAAATGACTCAAAGAAAGAAAGCAAAGAACACTCCAGAGTATATATTAATAGATAGAGAAATACGTCACATGTGCAGAGTTGCCAAAAAGGAGTGGCTGCAGAAACATTGCAAAGAAAGAGAGGATCTGGAAATAAAACACATCATCTCATCTCATCTCATCATGTTCCTCTTGTACCTTGCGGTGTCGAGGTGAATTATAAACTTCGTGAGAGTGCCCGATTGTGGGCTTCATATAAAACACAACTCGAAAGAATTACATGAACACATAAATAAATTTACAAAGAAGAAAATAATATAACAGGAAACGGTTGTACTAGAGGGGGAAAAAGGAGAAATTATAATTAATAACACTGACATAATAAAAAAGATGGACAGAGTACACAGAAGATTTATTCTGGGACAACAGGGTCAATAGACGAACATTGTATAATACTCAAGATGGACCAAATATATTACAGACTGGAGCAGAAAAGGCTATTAAAATATGAAAAACGGGAAGGCTGCAGGTCCTGAGAAGATAACAACAGGGATGATAAAATCCTTATCCAGCTTTGGCATTGAAACTATCACAGAATTATGTAATCTTATATATAAAAAAGACTTGTGCGTATGTATCTCTGTATGTATTTATGTATCTCTGTCCGTATGGCCTTTATTTGTTCGCGAACGGCCCATCCGATTGAGATGAAATTTTCTACACGCCTTCCTTTCATTCCAGAGCTGACAACTGTGATATTTTGTTAGTGTGAAATCGCCTGCTTACTCAGTATTATTTCATTTTTCATTTTTCATCATAATTTCATATATTTCAGGGGACCTAACTCTGTAAAAGTTATTTCAAGGGGCATAACTTTTCTGTATAACTTATAGTCATATTGTGGCATCGTTTTCAAAGATTTATAAACTCTTTGTCCATAGTTATGTACCGGCATATGAGTTATAATAAATAATGATACAATCTGTAAGGCATTTTCAAAGTTTTCATAAAAATGATGCACAATGCATAACATTGTAACTCATCTTTTTTTGCTTAAGAAGTTACTGTAGTCATGCAGGTGATTAGAAAGAGTTTTCATTAAAAATAATGGATGGTGTGTAGAAGAACGTTCTTTTAAGTTACTTTTTTTGTTGTATGAATTTAATGAAGCCGGACAGGGTCAGGCAGACAGATAGACAGACAGATAGACAGTCGGGAACGGGAACTTATATGACTACTTATATGAATTAAATGAGATGCTCCACATCAGGAGCTGGGAAATGCCGGGCCGGGTCAGACAGACAGACAGACAGACAGACAGACAGACAGACAGACAGACAGACAGACAGTCGGTAACGGGAACGAGAACTTATATGACTACTTATATGAATTAAATGAGATGCTCCCCACCAGGGTCTGGGCGAAGCCGGGCAGGGTCAGCTAGTCTTATATATAAAAAAGACTTGTGCGTATGTATCTCTGTATGTATTTATGTATCTCTGTCCGTATGGCCATTATTTGTTCGCGAACGGCCCATCCGATTGAGATGAAATTTTCTACACGCCTTCCTTTCATTCCAGAGCTGACAACTGTGATATTTTGTTAGTGTGAAATCGCCTGCTTACTCAGTATTATTTTATTTTTCATTTTTCATCATAATTTCATATATTTCAGGGGACCTAACTCTGTAAAAGTTATTTCAAGGGGCATAACTTTTCTGTATAACTTATAGTCATATTGTGGCATCGTTTTCAAAGATTTATAAACTCTTTGTCCATAGTTATGTACCGGCATATGAGTTATAATAAATAATGATACAATCTGTAAGGCATTTTCAAAGTTTTCATAAAAATGATGCACAATGCATAACATTGTAACTCATCTTTTTTTGCTTAAGAAGTTACTGTAGTCATGCAGGTGATTAGAAAGAGTTTTCATTAAAAATAATGGATGGTGTGTAGAAGAACGTTCTTTTAAGTTACTTTTTTTGTTGTATGAATTTAATGAAGCCGGACAGGGTCAGGCAGACAGATAGACAGACAGATAGACAGTCGGGAACGGGAACTTATATGACTACTTATATGAATTAAATGAGATGCTCCACATCAGGAGCTGGGAAATGCCGGGCCGGGTCAGACAGACAGACAGACAGACAGACAGACAGACAGACAGACAGTCGGTAACGGGAACGAGAACTTATATGACTACTTATATGAATTAAATGAGATGCTCCCCACCAGGGTCTGGGCGAAGCCGGGCAGGGTCAGCTAGTGATATATATAATACTGGGTACATCCCCAAGGATTTGAAAACATCCATTTTCATCACACTATCGAAGAAGCCAAGAGCTATTGATGGTGAGATTTACAGAACTATTAGCTTAATGAGCCACATAACTAAGATACTACTCAAGGTCATACAAGAAAGAATTCAACATAAAATAGATGAGGAAGTAGCTGAAGAACAATTTGGGTTCCGCAAACACAGTGGCACCAGAAAAGCAATTATCTGTTTGATGATGTTAATTGAAAAATATATAGAAGTTCAAAAGAGTATATATGTTTGTTTTATAGACTACAAGAAAACTTGTTATAGAGTACAACATGAACGACTAATTACGCGCCTTCAATATATAGGAGTAGACGGAAAAGACATCAGACTTATTAGTAACTTGTACTGGGAACAAGTGGCGTCTATTAGATGCGGAAATAACTATTTGTCGTCTATAGAGATAAAAAGAGGAGTACGGCAGGGATGTGTACTGTCCCCAAGCCTCCTCAGCCTATACACAGAAATAATTTTTAAACAAGCTGAAATGCCAGGACTTAACATCAATGGAAGAATCATAAATAATCTTAGGTATGCTGACGATACCGTGTTACCAGCCGAAAGTGAGCAAGAGTTACAAGACCTAGTGGAACAAGTAAACAGGCACAGTGCAGAATGTGGCTTAGATATTAACATCCAAAAAACAAAAATTATGATAATTAGCAGTGAAAAAGAAAGGTAATCAATTCTTCTTCTTCTTCTTTCGTTCGCTTAAAATACATCTATACGTGTGTTGTCGTCCATTCGCACTGCGAGCGCTAACAAGTCAAGTCGCATTATTCTGTCAAGAAGCCTGATACGCGGGAAAATGTCTCGTTGAAAGTCCAACAACAAGAAACACGCGGTAAACAAGATGTGCAACGTGGGAGCCGACAACAAGAAGAAGAACGTGCAGAGCCTACCTGCTAGCTGCATCAAAGAGCCAGATACTACAGCCATTACAGAAGCTACTACGGGGGAGAAGATTGACAGCCCAACACAGTCAAGAACCAAGACAGCAGAGAAGGAGGAGAAAGACACCAGAGTCGGAAACACCGACTCGAAAACAGTCCGATGGGTTGTCAAGCGGATTCCTGTGGAGCTGACAGATGAAGAAATCCTGAAGCAGCTACGTGAAGAGAATCTTCACATCCGATTCTTGAAGGCGGAGCGGCTCCTCACCTACTCCAAGATACCTACAACCTTGGCAGTAGTGACATCGGAGGGCAGCGAAATGCCGACCACAGTATCATTCAACAAGAGAATGCAGCAACCAGAGAGATTCATACCAAGAATCACGCAATGTTCCAGATGTCAGAAGGCCGGCCACAGTAGAGCTACGTATCGCAGTAAGACGGAAATATACCGATACTGCGCCGATCACCACGCCTTCAAGGAGTGCCCGCTGGCCAAGCTGGACACGGACTTCCGAGCTCCTAACAACAGAAGAAAGTGCGCCAACTGCCTGGGCAAGCATGGAGCAAGATACTTGGGCTGCCCGTACCTGCAGAGACACAGAGACATCTTAAAGATCGCCATCATCACAAAGACACCATTCAAGGAAGCAATGCAGAGGGGCGAGACAGCCACGGGTATAGCACAAGCTGAAAGAGATCAACTTCAAAAGCAGATAGACGAGTTGAAGAACAAGTCAAGGCACTGCTGACGACGACTCCGACTAGCGATAATGAGAAGCTGCTGGCCGACATGAAAGAAATCCAGCTCAACATGAAACAAGAGATTCAGCGCATGGCTGAGATGAAGAAGGAGAACGAGGAAATCCTACAAATGATCAAGACCGAAAGAGAATTGCATAGAGCTGAAATGGAACTCTTTCAAAACAAACCAACAGAAGCCACACAAGAACTCATAGAGAAACCGCAAGAAGAAACCCAAGAGACCGAGCCTGAACCACAAGCGAAAGCCAGCAGCCCAACCACGACGCCCGAAACATCCAAAGGGAAGCCAATATCCCACCTGACGTGCGAAGAAAACCGAGATGAGCACCCTGTGGTCGGCATATGGAACGTCCCGAGGCCAGGATACCCGTTCCCTGAGGTATCGGGGCACTACGAACTCAAGTGCCAGGAATACAGAAAGCGCATGGAAGAAAAAGAAAAGAAGTACGGGAAACCAGTGCCCGGCAGTATCGCCACAATGCCAGATATAATACTCGGAGAAAAATACACATGGCATTACTACATTGAAGACGGAGAAATCATCCCATGGCTGAGCTCGGAGGAAGCAATCAAAAGACAACAACAACTCAAACGCGGGAAGTGGAATGAAGGAAAGCGCAAGGAGTCATATCACATCGAAAAGCTACTACAGTTACTTCACAATTGAGAAGACAAAATACCAAATAAAAAGTCCTTATAAGGACTGCAGCCAATCAAACAAGGAGTCTGCACCAACAAAGAAAACCACAAGAGGAGATATGCACAAAGGACAGCCGCCGACCGATCCCCCAGCTTATGATGCATAGAGTGGGATTACGAAAAGTCCTTATAAGGACTGCAGCCATTCAATCCAGACGAGCCAGGATCCCACACCAACAAAGAAAACCACAAGCAAAGACGAGCACAAAGGATAGCCGCCGACCACTGCTGACGTCACAGACAAAAACGCTACACCACCAGTCCGAGTTAGGACTCACAAGACAAGAATTAGGGTGAATAAACCCACAAAAGCCACGTACCTCAACAATAACCACAGCTGATGAAGTAGGTTAGACGAGGTCGAATTTGGAATTTTTGTTTTTGAAAATTGGAATTGGAATTGGAATACATCTATAACTGCAATGTTGTCTTCTGTATGAATCTAACAGTCTTTTTTAGTTCACACAGCGGTCCATAGAGTTTATCTTCCACTGTTATCTCTCTAGGCCAGAATGTTCGCCTGGATATGTTGAAGTTTAAGCAGTCTTGGAGTATGTGCTCTGCTGTCTGTGGCGCCAAACCACATGTGCACATGGCTGAGTCACCAATCTTGAATTTTGTATACATGTGGTTGCGCAATCTGTTGTGTCCTGTTCTAAGTCGCAGAATAATGTCTTGTTCTGGTCTGTGCATAACGTGGTAGTCGTCTTGAGCAGGTTTTGGAGGCCTCTAACTGATTTGATCATTCTTTTCTTTTGGTGGTATGTAATAGGCACATCAGGCTGTGCCTCTTTTGTTCCTTCCTTATCCAATCGATCAGCTCTGTCGTTTCCGGGTACTCCACAGTGGGATGGTATCCACTGTATGGTGACCTTATGCTGACTGCTAAGTTCAGAAAGTAGTGTCCTTAGTACTGGCAATTTCCCAGGCAGGAGCGCCTCGAGCACCGATTTTGCATATGTCAAAATCGGTCATCAATGAACATCACACTAAACGGGCAGATACTAGAACAAGTAACAAGTTTCTCCTATCTTGGACATATAATAACAGATGATGGCAGAAGTGAAATAGAAATCAAAAAAGAGAATAGGAATGGCCAAAAATGCTTTCAATGGCATGAAATCAGTATTAACATCTAGAGAGATTAATAACGCATTAAAAATGAGAATTGTCAAATGCTACGTATATTCAACGCTACTGTATGGTGCGGAATCCTGGACATTGAACAAGCAACTAGAAAGTCGCATAGAAGCCCTGGAAATGTGGATATACAGACGAATATGTCGTATTTCTTGGAAACAAAAACAATCAAATGCAGAGGTTCTAGAAAAACTGGGAATGAAGAGAGAGTTGATGAAAGAAATAAAGCGGAGGCAAGTGAAATATTTCGGCCATGTTAAAAGACATGATACTCTTATAAATACCATACTGGAAGGCAAGGTTGAGGGAAAGCGAGCAGGAGGTAGACAACGATACAAGTGGGAAGATAACATCAAGAGAAGGACGAACATCAGCCTGACAGAATGTACAGTCAAGGCGAGAGACAGACAATGATGGAGATCCATTTCAGCCAACCTTCATTGTGGAGACGGCAACTGATTGATTGACTGATTTGTTGTAGTAGTTTTTGTAGTAGTGTGGGACCTCAGAGAAGAAATAGTGATGTTCCTTTAGATGAAGGGCATTGAATGTGACTTTAATACTAACATTGTCAATATAGAGTGGAAGTTAGACTTTATGTTTGCCATTGAAATTATGGAAAAGTTAAATGAACTGAATATCAAACTTCAGGGCAATGGTGTGTTTCCACGTGAATTGTATGTACATGTAAAATCATTTTAGGCAAAACTCTCAATGTTCTCCAGACAAGCAAGTAAAAATAGGTTTTGTCACTTCCTTTTGCTGAAACAAGAAACAATTTCTGGTGAAATGACTGAAAAGTACAAAGCCCAAATTAGATAGATGCATTGATTGAAGAATTTGGATGGAGATTCCAAGTTTTGAAGAACTTAGAGCCACAGTTCAATATTCTCAGTTCCCCTTTTAGTGCAGAAGCTGATACAGCCACAGGGGACATACAGTTGGAGCTGCTTGACTTACAAGCAGATGATGACCTGAAAGAGAAATTCAAGTCAGATGGTTTGTTGGATTTCTATTGATCTTTATCACAAGAATCATTTCCCAACTTGAAAAACTTTGCAGCTAAACGTTTATCATTGTTTGGGTCAACATACATTTGCGAAAAAGCATTTTCTTGATTGAAGATCAACAAATCTAAGAATACGTCTTTGTTGTCGGACTGCAACTTGCATGCTGTCATACGAATTTCACCAAGTAAACTTGCTCCAGATTTCAAGAATATTGTCAAAAATTGAAAACAGTTACATACATCTCATTAGACATCAAACAATTGCAGTGACAGTTTAGTCGGTTTGTGTCTAAATTAAAGCCATTGATATAAAAGTTTAAAAATTTATTATAATAAAAAATTGTAAAATCTTGATAACAAATTAGTAAACGTTGTTGTCCATATTGTAAAATATAATGTATACGTGTATAAGTAAAATACAATTGTAATAATTAGTTATTTATACTGTTTAATAACCTATAAATAATTCATAATTACTTATTTTGATAGGTTGCTGTAAACAAAGTGGACATAATATATATGCGGCCCCGTAATAGCTTTACATTTGTCAATGTGGCCCTACGCACAAAAAGTTTGCCCACCCCTGTTCTAGCAGATGTTATATTTGCTCCAAGGTAGGTGTACCCATTTACATATTTAAGAATGTTCCTATATACCTCACTTTACATTGCGGTATTTCTTCCTCATATGAGACGACCACGTGTCTTACAGTTTAATTCTAACGCCAGTTACTCACTGTTTACATTAACCACATCCACTAATTGTTGCAGATCCTGTTTATTGTCTGCAGTCAATACTGTATCTGCATATCTTATAGTTTAATGTTATGTCCTCCAATGGCGATTCCCATGCCTTCCAAATTTCTATTAATTTGTCACTGTTTAGACATTGTCTAGAGACAATTCACATCAATATCACTCACCTCTATTTTTATTTTATTTCGCTCGCTTTAAACTCGAGCGTAGTCCATACATGTGCTAGTATATGGTGTATTTTTAATGACTGTGCAGTGTTTGAAAATATTGCCGGTCCAAGTTTTGTATTCACCCTCTGAAAGTTTATGCAACATAATAAGTAAATACAAAACCTGGACCGGCAATATTTTCAAACACTGCAGTAATTAAAAATACACCTTGTACCTCTAGTGCATTGGACTGGTTCTTGCTGTGGATTAACTGTCCCTATTACCAGTGTCCCTCGATTTCAGGCGAACCTACACCGACTTCAGGGGTACTTGTAATTTACACCCCCAAGGCAAAGACAAGATGTCAAAATTTTTGTCCAGCTGACCGGTGTAGGGGTTGAAACGGCTACCTCAGCATCAGCACATTGGAGGTTTGAGAACGAGCTCTCTTATCCATTCGGCCATGCTGGCCTCCTTCAAACCTCTCTTGATTGGCTCTTACTAAACTTGATTATCAATTGGTATAGCAGATTATTGAACGTGATTATCACTTGGTATGACAGATATTTGATCTTGATTATCACTTGGTATGGCGGATTGTTGAACTTGATTATCACTTGGTATGGCAGATAGTTGATCTTGATTATTACTTGGTATGGCAGATTGTTAAACTTGATTATCAATTGATATCGCATATTGTTGAACTTGATTATCACTTGGTATGGCAGATAGTTGATCTTGATTATTACTTGGTATGGCAGATTGTTAAACTTGATTATCAATTGATATCGCATATTGTTGAACTTGATTATCACTTGGTATGGCAGATAGTTGATCTTGATTATTACTTGGTATGGCAGATTGTTAAACTTGATTATCAATTGATATCGCATATTGTTGAACTTGATTATCAATTGGTATGGCAGATTGTTGAACTTGATTATCAATTGGTATGGCGCATTGTTGTCACCAATATGTGTCTTTTACCAGCCTAATACCTTGCAAGCCCATTTAGAGGTGTGCATGTATGTGTATCATATTAATGTGTCTTACTCCATCGAATCCCTTTCTGTAGTCAATGAAGCAAAGATTTAGGTCTGTGTTCACTTATATCAAACACTCGATTGATCTCTCGGCGAATACACTGCATTTGGTGTACCATTTCCTTTCACAGGCCCAGGTGGTTCTTTTCCATGTAACAGAGGGGAAACAAAAGGAAGAACTTCTACCTGCTGACACGTGAAATGAGGAAAAGATGTGCAACACCGACCACATCCGGGACTAGGAGAGGGAAACGAATAACAAGAGAAAGAACCTCACCGTCCCCCAGCTTACAAAAGAAGGATAGAGTTAGAAGATTTCAGGATTCTTGGACAGGGATCTAGACCATTACTTATATTCCGGTTAGAACTATCATGTCCACATCCTGATCAATGGGTTGAACTGTTAGGTATCAACAGTAACAGTGAAAGTACAAACCGAACTTACAGAGACTAAACAAATAAATTTAAAAAAAACAATACAAAAATAGCACTGTATTAGTCAACCTTCAGGGACAACTAATGCTCATATGCATCGAAGCATGAAACATAATACAAACATTGAAGTTCAGTAACAGATACAACAGACAACTGCAATCTAATATGAAACAACAATAGTGGGTAGCCTCCAGTCAATCACCAGACATCATCCCCCTAGTGGCCTAGTCTATAAGGTACACCAAGTACTGCAATGTGGCACAACAAAAGCGAGATACCTTAACAAAGGATGTGACACTTTCATAGAAATTACTTTTACACTGGCAACAATAGGACACTACAAAACCATAGGTTAAACAACATACATATGAGTTGCAACACTACTAGACACTAGCAGAAACTCAAGAGAGCTCTGACGCTACAGTCAGTCACTCGGCTTTGTGCATTAAAAACTGCCCATAAATATGGTTGCCAGATACGTGGGCACCAAAAGGAGGACATAATAAGACAAAAAGGAGGACATAATAAGACAAAAAGGAGGATAAAAGAGGACATATGGAATGTTTCATTTAAATCATTCCAGATTAAACCCACAATCAGTACAATTTTATTACAATAGCTGCCAAATGCGAGAACACATTTCTACCTTCTCTTCTGTTAATGCCTCCAAAATTCACATTGGCATTGTCACCAGCAAAAGCAACACATCTGGAGTACAAATCATGTTTTTGGAGTGTTCTCAAAATATACTGTGATATAGTTTCTTAAGATAGCATATTCAAAAAGAAGGTAGCATTCAAAAAGTGGATCACAACTAAATCTCCTCCTAAAATCAGGGAAAGATAGTTCCATTGCCTCTAGCTACAGACCAATTAGCCTCACCAGCTGTCTCTGCAAAACACTGGAGCGAATCATCAATCACAGACTGCAGTGGTACATTGAAAGTAAAAACATCCTTGTGCCACAGCAGGCTGGCTTTAGGCAGTGCTACTCTACGGAAGATCAGACAACCTACCTCTCTCAAGAAATTGAGGATGCATTCCAAGTGAAGAAGCTGGTGCTTGCGGCATGGATAGATTTGAAGGAAGCCTTTGACAAAGTCTGGAAAGAAGGTCTGATGAATAAACTGAGAAACTGCAAAGTCAATGGAAGAATGTACAAATGGGTGAAAGCATACTTGCACAACAGAAGAGCCCGAGTACAGATAGACGGACTAAAGAGCAAGAAAGTACTACTGCGTCTCGGTGTTCCCCAGGGCAGAGTCTTGTCCCCCACACTCTTTCTAATCTTCATCAATGATCTCATGGCTAATCTACCGCATGAAATTAAAGCCGCAATGTACGCCGATGACCTGGTTCTATGGAGCACAAATGAACATGCATCAGTGGCCACCAGATTGCTACAAAGAGCTGTAGATATATTTGTTGCATGGGCAAATAGATGGTGTGTCCGCATAAACACTGACAAGTGCAGCACCACCATATTTACCCTCTCTCCAAAACAAAAGGCAGGGACCATCCAGATAAATGGAACACCCCTAAGAGAAGATAAAGAACCAACATACCTTGGAGTAACATTTGATGGCAGGCTGACATGGAGAAAGCACATCAACAAAGCAGTAGCAAAAGCCAGAAGGAAAATAGCCATCCTGAGAAAGCTAAGTGGAACCACATGGGGAGCCAGTGGGAAAATACTTAGCAAAGTTTATCAACAGAGCATACGACCACACCTGGAATACGGGTCAACTGCATGGTGTTCGGCATCAAAAACCACACTACAAGAGCTGGACAAAGTGCAAAATCAAGCACTTAGAGTCACCACAGGAGGGATGAGATCAACCCCTATAGTCGGAATGGAGAAGATGGGGAGGACACAAGCACCGAGTGAGCGCAGAGATACGAAAACGCTAATACAAGCAGAAAAGTTCCTCAGCTTGCCAAGCCACCTTATGAAGAACAAATTTGAAAACCTAGCTATGGGGCGGTTGAAAAGAAGTAGTTTTATCCACCAGGCCAAACGACTCTGCAGAGAAACCACCGATCTGCCCACTGTTGGTATCCCCCTAACAACTATTCCAGAGCGAACTCCATGGAAAGATGAGCATAGACTATCATTAAATATCCAGACAAAAGTGAGAGGAATATTTGACAAGGAAGAACAGAACAGTGTGCAGCGCAGTACAGACACTCTCAGCTTCCTTGATGAAGAATACCCACAGGACCTCTGGATACGAGTCTACACAGATGGGTCAGCACAAAATGCTGTTCAAAATGGAGGAGCAGGAGTGTACATAGAATACCCGAATAATACCAGGGACACAGCTAGAGTACCGACAGGAAAGTTCTGCCATAACTACGATGCTGAAATTGAGGCAATCAAGATAGCAACAGAGAAATTATTACATACCAGCAATGGTACACAACCTGTGGTGCTATTGACAGATGCAAAATCAGTACTCGAGGCGTTCCTGTCTGGGAAATTGCCAGTACTATGGACACTACTTTCTGAACTTAGCAGTCAGCATAAGGTCACCATACAGTGGATACCATCCCACTGTGGAGTACCCGGAAACGACAGAGCTGATCAATTGGCTAAGGAAGGAGCCAAAGAAGAACAGCCTGATGTGCCTATTACATACCACCAAAAGAAAAGAATGATCAAATCAGTCAGAAAGCCACCAAAACCTGCTCAAGATGACTACCACGTTATGGATAGACCAAAACAAGTCATTATTCTGCGCCTCAGAACAGGGTACAATAGATTATGCAACCACATGTATACAAAATTCAAGATTGGTGAAACAGCCATGTGCACATGTGGATTGGCGTCGCAGACAGCAGAGCACATACTCCAAGACTGCCCAAAATATAACATATCTAGGCAAACCTTCTGGCCTAGAGAGACGACAGTGGAAGATAAACTCTGTGGACCACTGTGTGAACTGAAAAAAAACAGTTCAATTCATGCAAGAGACGACATTGCAGATATAGACATATTTCAAGCGAACGAAAGAAGAAGAAGAAGAAGAAGAAGAAGAAGAAGAAGAAGAAGAAGAAGAAGAAGAAGAAGAAGAAGAAGAAGAAGAAGAAGAAGAAGAAGAAGAAGAAGAAGAAGAAGAAGAAGAAGAAGAAGAAGAAGAAGAAGAAGAAGAACAACAACAACAACAACAACAACAACAACAACAACAACAACAACTAAATCTGAACAGGACTATATTACTTATAGAATAGCACGACGTAATGCCAAACGAACAATTAGAGCATCTAAAGATGAATCCTGGAGAATATAAGGTGAACAGATGGCGACCCTTAGCAAAGACTGCCCAAGAGAATTTTATAAATGTGTCACCACAATGAGAAACAGAGATGCATGTTACAACCCAACCACCATCATAAACAGCAAAAGAGGTATACCAATATTTAATCCACAACAAAGACTAGCAAGGTGGGCAGAATACTTTCAAGAACTACTTAACTCCACACATAACATAGAAAACCTCACTTTTGTGCCGAAATGCCAGGGACAGCAAGAACCAAATTTCATAACTGCAGAAGTCAAAGCAGTTATACAGAAAAGTCTTAAAAACAAATCACCAGGTCCAGATGGAATAACCACAGAAGCTATTCAGGCCTGTAGGGAAACATGAGTTAAATGACTAACAAGACTTTTTAATATAGCATGGGAAGAATGAAAAGTCCCAGATGATTGGCAACAGGCAATAATAGTACCAATATGGAAAAAGAAAGGCAATATGAGCGAGTGCGAAACATACAGAGGTATATCACTTCTGAGCCATATAGGGAAAATGTATGCAAAACTTTTGGAACAAAGAGCTAGACCAATAGTTGAACAACAGTTAAGCAATGTACAATTCGGTTTTCGGAAAGGCAAAAGTTGCACTGATGCATTATTTACACTTAGACAAATTTGTGAAAAAACTATCGAATATAGTGACCAGCAGAATATTGTGTTTGTAGATCAGGAAAAGGCTTTCGATAAAGTAGACAGATACAAATTATGGACGATCCGTGAAGACTATGGGATACAAGGGCAATTGCTAGAGAACATCACAGCCATGTACCACTCGAGCCGAAGTGCAATAAGAACACAAGAAGGTATATCAGATATGTTCACAGTCAATACAGGAGTGAGGCAGGGATGTGTGCTCTCTCCCCTGCTATTCAATATCTACATGGACAGAATTTCCAAAGAAGCAAGTCTCGACAGAACAGATTCAGAAAATTTAGAACTCTTTACTCCAGATGAAACAACTGACCCACAGGAAATAAATGAACTTCTATTTGCAGACGATCATTGCCTGTTTTACAGCGATGAGGGCAGACTACAAAATCATATTACTAATCTGAGTTCAACTTGCAGCAGTGTCCTGTTATTCCCGAGAGGAGATTGGAATCAACAAGCACATCTTTAAACTTAGTATCTGTTGGGATTATTGACTGACTTTGGTCTACACTCCTCTCTTCTGTCTTCCATTCCATATATCTATTTCTTTCTCTCTCTCTATTATTCCCTCAACACATACTCCGACAACAGTTCCTTTCAACGATAAGATAAAAGATTTATTAATAAAAACTATGTCTGGTGTATGTATGGATATTGTCTATGTTGTTGGTATGTTCTTCTAGTGTGGTTGCCAGATATGAACTCTGAATGTCTATCAGTTGTGTTGCTTCTCGTCCTTTCATTCTTCAAGATCACAGGACAACACATCAAACAGGACAGAGCTCACCCGGGATGATCCGTATGCTTGAATCTGATGGTAAATCCGTTATTGAATGAAACAAAAACTGTTCACCACTGAGTCAAGGTACCGTAATAAAAGTCCCGTAAGTCTATGAATGCTCCCGAATCTGTTTCATGACGGTAAGTATCCAACCTCGGAAAACCACCAAATCGTCACAGTTCTTCTTATAGTCTTTCCTTACTAATACTGTTTTACTTGTCTAATCTTTCTTCCCTATGCCTACACTACGTTTGTAGTTGTAAGTATCCCTGCTTGCCACAGTTTAACCTCTTTTCCTTTTTAAGGGTTTTAGTGGTATGTTCGTTTGAGCATACAGTGTTCTGTATTGGATTTAACTTATTTATTTCTTCATCTTAAAACCTGCTCATATTCTGTTTGGTCCCATGTAAGGATGTTATTTACTCAAGGGTATTCCTCTTCATCTCTTCTCTGCTTTCACTAGGAGATTGGAACCTGGAGAAGTATAACAAATCCAGTGATAAGGGACTGCCCCTTACTACTACTTATGCAAGTGTCCTTCTCCAGCCATAATGACAAGGCTTCCGAAGTGAACACCCGCATAAGACATATGAATTCACCAAAGTCTAAACTATCCACTAATAGAAAGCCATGGTAAATGCTATTCACTTACATCTATATTCCTATGCTAAACTATACTCTAATATATTAATACCTTATAAACATCCTAGTCTGCATTGGGAGTACTAATGCACAATAGATACACAAACGTTCATCCGAACGCAGCACAACCCTTTACATCATTCTTCTCTCCCGAAACCTCAGAAACACACTCTCTCGACACAAAGACGTAGCCACTCTTTTATAGGTCATCTTTGCCGCATAGTCCTTGACATTGCTGGACACCTCACATCCAGACTGCATTATCATCGTTAGTGGAAAAATTACAGCTCTGAACCGTTTCACATCCATACCGCAATATGCTGTCCAATCATCTCTCTGCTTTAGTCGCAAACCAATTTTTCCACTCGACATTTTACTTGGGCGGTTAGCGGCCCCTTCTGTCTTGACCTATAAACACCTGTCTGGTCAACCCGTTGTTGTTAACCCTTCTTCTACCTGGGTGGTCGGTGTATACAGTCGTCTATCTGGGAATCATTAACTCTCAGTATTTCACGACATAGGCCCCCTCTTAAGAGATTAGACCGCGTCGAATCTTTCTCACTGTAGGTTTGATTCCCATGATCCACAACCCTAGTCTTCTTCCTCCGGAGCTGGATGTCTGGATAAGAAATCTGCCCATACCTTCTCCTTACCAAGGATGCATTCCATTGTGAAGTCCAGTTGCAACAACAACGTCCATCACATCCACCGTGCGTTGAGCTTCTGCGAAGTAGCTATTAACATCACGTGTTGATGATATGATTGGATCCTCACATGGCTCACCTCATTATCCAGTAGGCGCTCTAATTGACACCCTACTATACTACTCACGACTGAAACTAGTGTTGGCTCCTCGCTCCTGTACGTCCGGTCGACCTACTTTCGACTTGCGTCAGCGACGGCTCACAATACAGACGGATTGTCCCATCCTGATTGTAACACTGCTTCCATGCCCTCTTGGTTTCCCCCGGCTTTGCCTCTGGGGATGTTTCGCCTCGTCCTCGTTGGACCGAGTCGTCTTTCCCAAACCTCCTGGGCTTTTGCTTCCAGGACCATCTTGGGCGATATTGTATCTGGTCAGCCAATCTTCGGTTGGAGTCCTGGGTAATTCTCGCTTTTCCCGACATTACCCACCCCTTCTGAACTTGGTTACCGGTGAAACTTTCACTCTTGTCCTTTCCCTGACTGGTGATTTCCCTTCTCCTGTCGTTGGGTAAATCTGACCTATCACGTACTGTCCCATAGGTCCTCCTATGTTGTACTGGCGATCTCTGGTCTTCGTCTGGACTGGTAACCTTTGTCCCAATGGCTGCCATCACCATAAAGTGCGAAGCTTTGCTCCCGGATCTCTCTTCATATTTCCTAATGAGATGTCTAGGGAGATTTTTCTTCTCTTCCCCGATCCGTATTTTGTAGATGTTCTTGGACACCACCTTTTCCACCGGATAAGGTCCTTTCCATCCTACTTGGAGTATATTGGTCTCTGCTGGACTCCACACTTCCACTTTGTCTTCCACTTTAAGAGCTAGTTTCCTCTTAATTCGCTTGTTGGGTGGTGCTTTCTGGCACTCCGAACAAGACTTCACCCACCGGCGTACATTTCCGGTCATTCCTGGCCAGCAATAATGGCCGGATATTTGCTGCAAGGTCTCTCTGACACCCATATGTCGATTCTCGCCTATGATGTGTCCACTCTGAAGAATGTGAGGACGGTGGGTCTCTGGAACCACCCACTGCTCATGCAGGTTATCTCCCCTCCCAGCTCTCCGATAGAGTAGTTGATTCTTCATAAAGTACTGTCCCCGTTCTGGTGGCTCAGCACTTCTTTGCAGCTTCCTGTAGCAAGGATGCAACGTAGTATCCTTCCTCTGGGCAGTATGCAATTCTCCTATCCCTGAGTTGTCGCATAGTGTCTCTGCCTCTTTTTCCTTCCCTTGAGATCCACTGACTACTGTTCCCTTGTGGGCTTGCTGTTTAGGCATCCCCAAAAAGACATATTTCGTGCCAATGATCATTGGAAATAAGGAGTCAGATAATACAGCAGCTGGAATAATGCCCGTGACGTACCTGGATTTAATCTCCACCTTGGCGATTGGCAGCGTCATGGAAACAGCACTCCTCATTGCCGGCTGTATTTCTATGGTCTCCCCTGTAAGTTGGTCTGGGCATACCAAGCTGGCGTCCACCACCGCTTCCCCATCCAAACCGGTATCGTAGAGACAAGCAACCTGTTGGCCATTGACTTCAATCAGTTCAACCACAGGTGGCCTCTCTTGTTCCTGAGTGTCTTTCATCTCCTTGACCGTTTCCTTGCCTTCCTCTTTTAATTCCTCGAGGTTGGTTATGCAATTGGCATCGTTTGCCTTGCATCTGCAGTCCACAGTATTATGTGTTGTCGACTGGCAGTGTGTGCATCATGTTCCTTTCCTAGGTTTCCGTGTGTCCTTTTTGTTCCTTTCTCCTTCGCCGACCTCAGCCTTGTCTGTGATCACCGATGTAGGAATCACTTTGCATGCTGCGAAGTAAGAACTTTTAGGTTTCGATCTGCAGTCTTTGGTGTTGTGAGAGGCCGCCTTGCGAAATGAACACCACTTCTCAGACCACTGTCGTTTCGCTTGAGAATTCGAGGTGCTCTGGTTTCCTACCTTTGAACTCTCCTCTGTGTGCTTTATATAAGGTTCCACTTTTTCTCCTTCCCAGTTTTTAGGTTTCTTTTTCTCTGGTTTCTCCTGACCTTTGGTTTGTGTACTTAGTTCCTCAGTTTCACCATGTACTTCCACGAATCGTTCCGCCAGCTTATTCACAACATCAATCCGTTCCGCCCCTTGTTCTCCCAAGAAGGTTCTGAGAGGTTTCGACATTTGCTTTCGCATCTGGTCGACCACCATCATCTCTTCGAGACTCTCATAATCCCTCTTGAATTCTGCCAAGTCCATCCATTTCTGGAGATAGGATTTCAGCCTTAGACTGTAGGCGGCGAATAGTTCTCCCGGCTCTCGTCTAGACGATCTAAACTTCTTTCTATACGTTTGTGCTGTGATGTCAAAATGTTTCATCAAAGCGGCTTTTAATTCCTGGTAATTAGTTTCCTGTCCTGGTGGTAAGCGTGTGTACACGTCAAATCCCGAACCGATTAATCCCTGGGATAATTTAAGAGCCCACCTGCTCCTATCCAGCCCCATAGCGACTGACATTGCTTCGAAACGAGATGCGTACTGGTCAAAGCGTTCCTTAGACTGATCGTAGACAGCTAAGGGAAACTTCATGGCATGGTAACCATGTCCACTCATGTGGGTTGCACCAGGTGACGAAGAACTTCCTTCTGCTGCATCTATTTCACCCTTAGTTTGTGTCTTGAGTTCTAACTCTTTCAAGCGGTATTCATGTTCCATTTCTTGTCTCCTGGCTGTCTGTTCCATTTCCAGTTTCTTGGTCTCCTGGTCCATTTTCTTGGCCTCTTGTTCCATTTCCAGTTTCTTGGTCTCCTGGTCCATTTTCTTGGCCTCTTGTTCCATTTCTAGTCGCTTGGTCTCCACCTCTATTCTTCTCACTTCCAACTCGGTCTTTCGCTCTTCTCGTTCCGCTTGACGAATCTCTCGCTCTCTTTCCTGGATATAATCAGTTAAGTCTGAACCAGCCAACCCAATTTCCTCTCCGTTTGCCCTCAGTTCGGCGGTAGTTAGTTTGGGAGTGGCCATAGTTAAAGCAGGTAAGTCAGCACGTTGAGTAAAGACACCTCAAGGCAGTAAAGAGTACTCACTATAAACAGATAATCTACCTAGAACCTATATCATTTACTATGCCTATCTACTATTATTAATCTACAACACCACACAGTACATCACAACCCCTCTCTCATCCACAAGAGGAGATATAGGATAAAGACTTATGTAGACGTGTGACCGTGTGACTAGGTATGTAATGTGTCTTACCACCTATCCACATTCACTCTGTCTGGAACTTTCTCACTGTAAAGTCACCAGCGTTAATGAAATGTTTCCACCATAAATGTAATGGCACCATATATCCAATGGACGTCCTTCCATTAAAAGTCATCAATGTATACTTATATTTCTTCCAATCAGTATGTCCCAACATGCAGGTACTCCGCTATACCTGTGCCAATATGCAAGTACCCCTTTATGCATATGCCCTGTTATGCCCAGGTCATATGGGTATTTTTCCTACCCCGCTCGCTCCACCAATTATGTCCTGTTATTCCCGAGAGGAGATTGGAATCAACAAGCACATCTTTAAACTTAGTATCTCTTGGGATTATTGACTGACTTTGGTCTACACTCCTCTCTTCTGTCTTCCATTCCATATATCTATTTCTTTCTCTCTCTCTATTATTCCCTCAACACATACTCCGACAACAGTTCCTTTCAACGATAAGATAAAAGATTTATTAATAAAAACTATGTCTGGTGTATGTATGGATATTGTCTATGTTGTTGGTATGTTCTTCTAGTGTGGTTGCCAGATATGAACTCTGAATGTCTATCAGCTGTGTTGCTTCTCGTCCTTTCATTCTTCAAGATCACAGGACAACACATCAAACAGGACAGAGCTCACCCGGGATGATCCGTATGCTTGAATCTGATGGTAAATCCGTTATTGAATGAAACAAAAACTGTTCACCACTGAGTCAAGGTACCGTAATAAAAGTCCCGTAAGTCTATGAATGCTCCCGAATCTGTTTCATGACGGTAAGTATCCAACCTCGGAAAACCACCACATCGTCACAGTTCTTCTTATAGTCTTTCCTTACTAATACTGTTTTACTTGTCTAATCTTTCTTCCCTATGCCTACACTACGTTTGTAGTTGTAAGTATCCCTGCTTGCCACAGTTTAACCTCTTTTCCTTTTTAAGGGTTTTAGTGGTATGTTCGTTTGAGCATACAGTGTTCTGTATTGGATTTAACTTATTTATTTCTTCATCTTAAAACCTGCTCATATTATGTTTGGTCCCATGTAAGGATGTTATTTACTCAAGGGTATTCCTCTTCATCTCTTCTCTGCTTTCACTAGGAGATTGGAAACTGGAGAAGTATAACAAATCCAGTGATAAGGGTCTGCCCCTTACTACTACTTATGCAAGTGTCCTTCTCCAGCCATAATGACAAGGCTTCCGAAGTGAACACCCGCATAAGACATATGAATTCACCAAAGTCTAAACTATCCACTAATAGAAAGCCATGGTAAATGCTATTCACTTACATCTATATTCCTATGCTAAACTATACTCTAATATATTAATACCTTATAAACATCCTAGTCTGCATTGGGAGTACTAATGCACAATAGATACACAAACGTTCATCCGAACGCAGCACAACCCTTTACATCATTCTTCTCTCCCGAAACCTCAGAAACACACTCTCTCGACACAAAGACGTAGCCACTCTTTTATAGGTCATCTTTGCCGCATAGTCCTTGACATTGCTGGACACCTCACATCCAGACTGCATTATCATCGTTAGTGGAAAAATTACAGCTCTGAACCGTTTCACATCCATACCGCAATATGCTGTCCAATCATCTCTCTGCTTTAGTCGCAAACCAATTTTTCCACTCGACATTTTACTTGGGCGGTTAGCGGCCCCTTCTGTCTTGACCTATAAACACCTGTCTGGTCAACCCGTTGTTGTTAACCCTTCTTCTACCTGGGTGGTCGGTGTATACAGTCGTCCATCTGGGAATCATTAACTCTCAGTATTTCACGACAAGCAGATACAATATGAGTATAAACACAGCCAAAACCGAAGTAATGCAAGTTAGCAGATCGCCAGGCCTACTAAGTATACAGATAAATAACACACCTCTGAAACAAGTTAAAGAATTCAAATACCTTGGAAGTATGATCACAGAAGATGGCAGATTGGACAGAGAAATTGAAATCAGATGTCAAAAAGCTAGTGCACTTACATATCAACTATCACCCTTACTGAAACATCCAAACATACCCATGTCCGCAAAACGACAGATAATAAACAGCATATTCACACCAACCCTATGCTACCAATCTCAAACCCGGACTTTATCCAAATTACACCTTCGCACAATCAACACCTGCGAAATGAGATGTCTGAGGAGAGCTGCCAACTTAGCAATCCGAGACCGAGTAAGAAATGCTACTATCAGACAGACTGTGGGATCAACACCTTGTGCCACATTTATTGAAAGACAGAAGATCAAGTGGTTTGGCCATGTCGTTAGAATGCAACATCAGCAACTACCATCACTGGCCTTACATCAAAGATCATCTGCGACGAGACCACGAGGACGTCCAAGAAGAAAATGGATTGACGACATCAGAGACATTGTACAACCACATGGAATGACACTATCCAGTGCCGTCCACCGGGCGCTGGAACGCTAATTATTCCTCCCCACGACGCTTGACGGCAGAAGTGGAAGGTGATGATGATGATGATGATGATGATGATGATGATGATGATGATGATGATGATGATGATGATGATGATGATGATGATGATGATGATGATGATGATGATGATGATGATGATGATGATGATGATGATGATGATGATGATGATGATGATGATGATGATGATGATGATGATGATGATGATGATGATGATGATGATGATGATGATGATGATGATGATGATGATGATGATGATGATGATGATGATGATGATGATGATGATGATGATGATGATGATGATGATGATGATGATGATGATGATGATGATGATGATGATGATGATGATGATGATGATGATGATGATGATGATGATGATGATGATGATGATGATGATGATGATGATGATGATGATGATGATGATGATGATGATGATGATGATGATGATGATGATGATGATGATGATGATGATGATGATGATGATGATGATGATGATGATGATGATGATGATGATGATGATGATGATGATGATGATGATGATGATGATGATGATGATGATGATGATGATGATGATGATGATGATGATGATGATGATGATGATGATGATGATGATGATGATGATGATGATGATGATGATGATGATGATGATGATGATGATGATGATGATGATGATGATGATGATGATGATGATGATGATGATGATGATGATGATGATGATGATGATGATGATGATGATGATGATGATGATGATGATGATGATGATGATGATGATGATGATGATGATGATGATGATGATGATGATGATGATGATGATGATGATGATGATGATGATGATGATGATGATGATGATGATGATGATGATGATGATGATGATGATGATGATGATGATGATGATGATGATGATGATGATGATGATGATGATGATGATGATGATGATGATGATGATGATGATGATGATGATGATGATGATGATGATGATGATGATGATGATGATGATGATGATGATGATGATGATGATGATGATGATGATGATGATGATGATGATGATGATGATGATGATGATGATGATGATGATGATGATGATGATGATGATGATGATGATGATGATGATGATGATGATGATGATGATGATGATGATGATGATGATGATGATGATGATGATGATGATGATGATGATGATGATGATGATGATGATGATGATGATGATGATGATGATGATGATGATGATGATGATGATGATGATGATGATGATGATGATGATGATGATGATGATGATGATGATGATGATGATGATGATGATGATGATGATGATGATGATGATGATGATGATGATGATGATGATGATGATGATGATGATGATGATGATGATGATGATGATGATGATGATGATGATGATGATGATGATGATGATGATGATGATGATGATGATGATGATGATGATGATGATGATGATGATGATGATGATGATGATGATGATGATGATGATGATGATGATGATGATGATGATGATGATGATGATGATGATGATGATGATGATGATGATGATGATGATGATGATGATGATGATGATGATGATGATGATGATGATGATGATGATGATGATGATGATGATGATGATGATGATGATGATGATGATGATGATGATGATGATGATGATGATGATGATGATGATGATGATGATGATGATGATGATGATGATGATGATGATGATGATGATGATGATGATGATGATGATGATGATGATGATGATGATGATGATGATGATGATGATGATGATGATGATGATGATGATGATGATGATGATGATGATGATGATGATGATGATGATGATGATGATGATGATGATGATGATGATGATGATGATGATGATGATGATGATGATGATGATGATGATGATGATGATGATGATGATGATGATGATGATGATGATGATGATGATGATGATGATGATGATGATGATGATGATGATGATGATGATGATGATGATGATGATGATGATGATGATGATGATGATGATGATGATGATGATGATGATGATGATGATGATGATGATGATGATGATGATGATGATGATGATGATGATGATGATGATGATGATGATGATGATGATGATGATGATGATGATGATGATGATGATGATGATGATGATGATGATGATGATGATGATGATGATGATGATGATGATGATGATGATGATGATGATGATGATGATGATGATGATGATGATGATGATGATGATGATGATGATGATGATGATGATGATGATGATGATGATGATGATGATGATGATGATGATGATGATGATGATGATGATGATGATGATGATGATGATGATGATGATGATGATGATGATGATGATGATGATGATGATGATGATGATGATGATGATGATGATGATGATGATGATGATGATGATGATGATGATGATGATGATGATGATGATGATGATGATGATGATGATGATGATGATGATGATGATGATGATGATGATGATGATGATGATGATGATGATGATGATGATGATGATGATGATGATGATGATGATGATGATGATGATGATGATGATGATGATGATGATGATGATGATGATGATGATGATGATGATGATGATGATGATGATGATGATGATGATGATGATGATGATGATGATGATGATGATGATGATGATGATGATGATGATGATGATGATGATGATGATGATGATGATGATGATGATGATGATGATGATGATGATGATGATGATGATGATGATGATGATGATGATGATGATGATGATGATGATGATGATGATGATGATGATGATGATGATGATGATGATGATGATGATGATGATGATGATGATGATGATGATGATGATGATGATGATGATGATGATGATGATGATGATGATGATGATGATGATGATGATGATGATGATGATGATGATGATGATGATGATGATGATGATGATGATGATGATGATGATGATGATGATGATGATGATGATGATGATGATGATGATGATGATGATGATGATGATGATGATGATGATGATGATGATGATGATGATGATGATGATGATGATGATGATGATGATGATGATGATGATGATGATGATGATGATGATGATGATGATGATGATGATGATGATGATGATGATGATGATGATGATGATGATGATGATGATGATGATGATGATGATGATGATGATGATGATGATGATGATGATGATGATGATGATGATGATGATGATGATGATGATGATGATGATGATGATGATGATGATGATGATGATGATGATGATGATGATGATGATGATGATGATGATGATGATGATGATGATGATGATGATGATGATGATGATGATGATGATGATGATGATGATGATGATGATGATGATGATGATGATGATGATGATGATGATGATGATGATGATGATGATGATGATGATGATGATGATGATGATGATGATGATGATGATGATGATGATGATGATGATGATGATGATGATGATGATGATGATGATGATGATGATGATGATGATGATGATGATGATGATGATGATGATGATGATGATGATGATGATGATGATGATGATGATGATGATGATGATGATGATGATGATGATGATGATGATGATGATGATGATGATGATGATAGTTTTTGAGGTTTCATTTGGTGTGTTGTCTAACTCGAGAATCTTAGTTTGGATTCCACCTGCTTTCCAGTCAAAGTACTGAACAAAGATCGAAAATATTTTCTGCGAACCGTGATTGCTAGCATCTGTCGAAAGACCGAAACATGAAATATCACTTAAAGATTTATCCAATTCATCAACAGTGTGTGTGTGTGAGGGGGGGGGGGGGGGGGTAAATCACCTGGTTTATTATTGCTTCAGTCTTTGTTTTTGCACAAGCAATAATTTTAGCAATGTATGTGAATCTTCAAATAATGTGTGCATCAAACCAGCTGTGCAGGTCATCGAGTTGTAAGACTGATGATGACAAACTATGAAATGCCAAAGTTGCTTCAGCCGCATGCGCTTTCAGCAACACATTTGAGTACTTAGGCTGAAAAAAGACGTCAATGTGCTAGATGACCGGACACTTTGATTAGGTTTCTATGTCTCTCACTGTCAACATGGCGCTCCAAGTCAGTTGTTCCTTTGTTGGCAACGGACAAGTAACTATCGCAAATCGTATACTTTGCCCCATTCTCTTTACGTCCTTCAACGAAGCATGGAAACTTATTTTTCATAGTGTTCGAGAATTTGCATTTTCTCTCTCTCTCTCTCTCTTTTTTTTTTTTTTTTTTTTGTCTCTTCATAAACAAAGACGGTAAAAATTACAAATTTAAACAAAAATAATTTAAAAAAAAAACAATTTTAAGTGGCGTCTCTGCTACCGGATTCGGAAATAATATTAACATTTTGACCATAGATACTACAACATTGTTAGTGTTGCCGAACAGAGCAACAGTTAGATTCAAATTTTACAAATAATTGGTTATTCACATTTGATATAAATAGGAAAATTAAATAAATATTATTAAGCAATGGGTTTTAATAAAGAATGTAAACACATGGTAGAGTGTAGATACAATGTAAGTTGTAACAACAATTCATAACAAAAAACAACATAAAATATTTTTAAAAGCCGGACATTTTTAAAGGTTGTTAGCTTTGCCTACCGGACGGAGGACATTAGGCTAAAAAGGAAGACATGTCCTCTCTTTACCCTACCCACAAATCACACAGGGAAAGCTTACCACATCTCAATAAATCAAAATAGGGCAGAAATTCAGCACTTTCGTTCCCACGGACAAGCCAGGGCGACGCCAGACAAAGAACTCACAAGTTTCTTTGTCTTAGTGGGCTTCCCGCGTTGACCGGATTTTTATTTTAACAGGACAACCTTGTACATGCCCAGATTTGGCGCAATTACATCCATTTTCTGGTTATATTTCCCTCCTAACACTGTACATGATGAAACCTTGGCATAATCTGTGTGATGGTGCTCATTAAACTAATTGTCCCATTGCCCGATGTTGATCACTTACAATGGCTTCTGATTTCTTCGGAACTGCAATAAGTATATATTGACATACACCCGTCGGTATATCTAACGTATCATATACTGTGTTCAGCAGGTCTGGTGACATGGTCTCGTTCATATTCTCCTAAGGCATTGATCATTTCTGTTGTGGCGTTGTCTGCCCCCGGTCTTCTGGGATTATAGGATTTCTTGTTAAGAGCATTTTGACCTTCCATCAACAAAATGTATGGACTTTGACTATTATAGGAAACATCATGTTACTGTCCCTCAAGGGAATCATTGGAAGGGCCATTTACATTCTCCTACCATGTATGTACAATCTGATACTTTGGCATTATCATTTTGCCCTCTTTATTCAGGCAATCCGTTAACGTTTGTGTTCTTTTATTGTGACGTGAATATCCGAGTTTTTCGAAAACTTTCTCGGGCCCGTTAGGTAAGTTAATAGTGAATTGCGCAGATAATGTCATAATCACGATCGGGCAGAGGGCTAGACACTTGGGCTCGTCACCTGCTAAGTGATAGAAAGACAGCCTGCCTATTCCTCCATGTTTTAAGCCTACATCATGTGATGGCTATACCACATCACAGACTTCCCGCCTATTCCTCCGTGTTTTAATCCTACATCATGTGATGGCTATACCACATCACAGACTTCCCGCCTATTCCTCCGTGTTTTAATCCTACATCATGTGATGGCTATACCACATCACAGACTTCCCGCCTATTCCTCCGTGTTTTAATCCTACATCATGTGATGGCTATACCACATCACAGACTTCCCGCCTATTCCTCCGTGTTTGAATCCTACATCATGTGATGGCTATACCACATCACAGACTTCCCGCCTATTCCTCCGTGTTTTAATCCTACATCATGTGATGGCTATACCACATCACAGACTTCCCGCCTATTCCTCCGTGTTTTAATCCTACATCATGTGATGGCTATACCACATCACAGACTCATAGCGGAAAACTGCTTCTGGGCCATTTATTAAAAATTTGTTTAACAACAAAACAAAAGTTCAGAATAAAACAGCCATTTGTATGTACAACCACAAGACACAAGCACTTTTATGAGACAGCATCTATCCCAGTTGTCCATTGGTTTGTAACATAATCCCCGTGCATTCTGGGAAGCTCCCGGTAACAGATAGTTCTTGTGGGCAATTGAAATGCCTGGTGGCCGGAACTGCGTCACGTGAAATAACTCAGGCTGGAAGAATGACTAGTTATTGATCGGAAATCGATAACCGTCTACAGGATCTCTCAATTTTATTGGCTCTTTTATTGAATGCGTGTCTTTATGAATGCAGAATACGACACTTCGCGAAAGGATATAAATGGCGTAATGAAACCAAATAAAGCATCCTTAGCAATAAATAGACTCAGAGAAGAAAATGTGATAGGGTTTTCTTTTTCATTTGTTATGACGACTGCGTGGATGAGTGAGGGAGTTTTAGATATAAATATAACGTAGGACAAGACTGCAAGAGCATCACGTCAAACCGAGGTCAAGTTACGCTAGAGCGCCACGCAGGAAGCCAAATCAAACAAAACAACAACACAAAAAATATAGTCAACCAACACAGAAATTGTGTCGTCAGTAGCTAAACGCTGAGAGAGATATTGAGGAGAGAATCTGAACACATATCGGATTAATAAATAGTTCGATGTGGAAGTCTCCGTAGCGAAGTGGTCAAGCCGTCGACTCGGGCTCAGAAGGTTGTGGGTTCGATTCCGGGCCTCCGCCTTCGGTTCACGAGTGCATTTTTCGGAGATTCTTGGGTGTCGTCGCTGGAGCTACGGAGTTCGTGCTTTGTGCGACGCTTTCGGCAGCCCGCGCTGCGGAAAGAGACTGAGCCATATGGGATAGAGACCCGGTGCAATGAAGTCGACCTTGTCGACTTTAAAGCGACTTTTTTTATAAATAGTTCGATGTGCACTGAGAATGATCTGTTGACTGGCTAACTAACCAACTTATTAACTAACTATAATATATTATCCTTCGTTCCTCTTTGTAGGATAATGCGTCACACCTAGTTATGCACCGCAAATGTCGGTGTTTCTGACTTGTACTTATGCCCCAAACAGGTCAGTGTGTGAGACTTGTACTTATGCCCCGCACAAGTCAATGTGTGAGACTTGTACTTATGTCCCTCACAGGTCAGTGTGTGAGACTTGTACTTATGTTCCTCAAAGGTCAGTGTGTGAGACTTGTACTTATGCACCACAAAGGTCAGTGTGTGAGACTTGTACTTATGCACCACACAGGTCAATGTGTGAGACTTGTACTTATGCCTCTCAGGTCAATGTGTGAGACTTGTACTTATGCACCACACAGGTCAGTGTGTGAGACTTGTACTTATGCACCACACAGGTCAGTGTGTGAGACTTGTACTTATGTCCCTCACAGGTCAATGTGTGAGACTTGTTCTTATGCCTCTCAGGTCAATGTGTGAGACTTGTACTTATGCCTCTCAGGTCAATGTGTGAGACTTGTACTTATGCACCACACAGGTCAGTGTGTGAGACTTGTTCTTATGCCTCTCAGGTCAATGTGTGAGACTTGTACTTATGCCTCACAGGTCAGTGTGTGAGACTTGTACTTATGCACCACACAGGCCAATGTGTGAGACTTGTAGTTATGCACTACATAGGTCAATGTGTGAGACTTGTACTTATGCACCACACAGGTCAATGTGTGAGACTTGTACTTATGCACCACACAGGTCAATGTGTTAGACTTGTACTTATGCACCACACAGGTCAGTGTGTGAAACTTGTACTTATGCTCCACACAGGTCAGTGTGTGAGACTTGTACTTATGCACCATACCGGTCAGTGTGTGAGACTTGTACTTATGTTCCTCACAGGTCAGTGTGTGAGACTTGTACTTATGTTCCACACAGGTCAGTGTGTGAGACTTGTACTTATGTCACTCACAGGTCAGTGTGTGAGACTTGTACTTATGCACCACACAGGTCAGTGTGTGAAACTTGTACTTATGTTCCTTACAGGTCAGTGTGTGAGACTTGTACTTATGTTCCACACAGGTCAGTGTGTGAGACTTGTACTTATGTCCCTCACAGGTCAGTGTGTGAGACTTGTACTTATGCACCACAAAGGTCAGTGTGTGAGACTTGTACTTATGCACCACACAGGTCAATGTGTGAGACTTGTACTTATGCCTCTCATGTCAATGTGTGAGACTTGTACTTATGCACCACACAGGTCAGTGTGTGAGACTTGTACTTATGCACCACACAGGTCTGTGTGTGAGACTTGTACTTATGTCCCTCACAGGTCAATGTGTGAGACTTGTTCTTATGCCTCTCAGGTCAATGTGTGAGACTTGTACTTATGCACCACACAGATCAGTGTGTGAGACTTGTTCTTATGCACCACACAGGTCTGTGTGTGAGACTTGTACTTATGTCCCTCACAGGTCAATATGTGAGACTTGTACTTATGCCTCTCATGTCAATGTGTGAGACTTGTACTTATGCACCACACAGGTCAGTGTGTGAGACTTGTACTTATGCACCACACAGGTCTGTGTGTGAGACTTGTACTTATGTCCCTCACAGGTCAGTGTGTGAGACTTGTTCTTATGCCTCTCAGGTCAATGTGTGAGACTTGTACTTATTCCTCACAGGTCAGTGTGTGAGACTTGTACTTATGCACCACACAGGCCAATGTGTGAGACTTGTAGTTATGCACTACATAGGTCAATGTGTGAGACTTGTACTTATGCACCACACAGGTCAATTTGTGAGACTTGTACTTATGCACCACACAGGTCAATGTGTGAGACTTGTACTTATGCACCACACAGGTCAGTGTGTGAAACTTGTACTTATGCTCCACACAGGTCAGTGTGTGAGACTTGTACTTATGTTCCACACAGGTCAGTGTGTGAGACTTGTATTTATGTCACTCACAGGTCAGTGTGTGAGACTTGTACTTATGCACCACACAGGTCAGTGTGTGAAACTTGTACTTATGTTCCTTACAGGTCAGTGTGTGAGACTTGTACTTATGTTCCACACAGGTCAGTGTGTGAGACTTGTACTTATGCCTCTCAGGTCAGTGTGTGAGACTTGTACTTATGCACCACACAGGCCAATGAGTGAGACTTGTACTTATGCACTACATAGGTCAATGTGTGAGACTTGTACTTATGCACCACACAGGTCAATGTGTGAGACTTGTACTTATGCACCACACAGGTCAATGTGTGAGACTTGTACTTATGCACCACACAGGTCAGTGTGTGAAACTTGTACTTATGGCCCTCTCAGGACAATGTGTGAGACTTGTACTTATGCACCACACAGGTCAGTGTGTGAGACTTGTACTGATATCCCTCACAGGTCAGTGTGTGAGACTTGTACTTATGTCCCTCACAGGTCAGTGTGTGAGACTTGTACTTATGCACCACACAGGTCAGTGTGTGAGACTTGTACTTGTGGCCCTCTTTGATCAGTGTGTGAGACTTGTACTTATGCACCACACAGGTCAGTGTGTGAGACTTGTACTTATGCACCACACAGGTCAGTATGTGAGACTTGTACTTATGCACCACACAGGTCAGTGTGTGAGACTTGTACTTATGTCCCTCACAGGTCAATGTGTGAGACTTGCACTTATGCACCACACAGGTCAGTGTGTGAGACTTGTACTTATGCACCACACAGGTCAGTGTGTGAGACTTGTACTTATGCACCACACAGGTCAGTGTGTGAGACTTGTACTTATGCACCACACAGGTCAGTGTGTGAGACTTGTACTTATGCACCACACAGGCCAGTGTGTGAGACTTGTACTTATGTCCCTCACAGGTTAGTGTGTGAGACTTGTACTTATGCACCACACAGGTCAGTGTATGAGACTTGTACTTGTGGCCCTCTTTGATCAGTGTGTGAGACTTGTACTTATGCACCTCACATGTCAATGTGAGATCAGTTGTGGATCAGTTCCGTGTTCTTGTCTCGACCATGCCACGTGGCCAAGCCATCCAGGTATTTACTTCTCGGTCTTCCCCTTGGTCTGTTGCCTTCGATCTTGCCAGTTGTCACCAAGTTCTCGAATTCATTTCTTATTATAACATACCCAAAAAAGTTTGACTGTCTACGTCTAATGACTCTAATCAGTTTACGATCTTCGTTTTAGAACTATAAACGGTAAACTATTTGTGGATTTTCAACCATAATTTATAAAATGTTGTTGTTGTCTATCACGTATGCCGTTAGGCGTGGTGGGGAGGGTTTAATGAAACTTCAGTGACTAGCGCCTTTCCTCCAATTTCTTCCGTGATTCATGAGCATGTTTCAATGATCAAGTAAATTCAAATTCCCTACCGGTTCGCTAGATCTGCTATTGATTCCTTACCTGCTTACCCGAAATGTATCAGTAAGCTGCGTTATGTCGATGACATAGAGTTTATAGCCAGAAATTAAACAAGGGTTGAAAGGAGTCGACTTTATTGCACCACCGGCTGCGTGGCTAAAGAGTTACGGACGCAGTTTGTAATCCCGCATACCGCGTTCTAAACACAGCTGTGGGCGATTTGGCAGCAGACTGCCTTGCGTTGGTTTTTTTATGAAATGATTTGGATGTCTGTCGTTTAGAAAACAATGGCACACTACTGAACGTAAACTTGCCCAGGAATCACGAACAGTAAAACCATGTTGGGTTTGACTGCTACGTCCTGTAATGGATATGCAACTAACTTTCTTTCTTATTGTACCGGTTTTATTTCATATAGCTCAGTCTCTCTCAGCAAAGCGGCTAACCGCTTCTCGAAAGCGTGTCACAGCGCACGAACTCTGTGACTACGACGACGAAACCAGGAGAAATCCTACAGACATGAACATGAATTGCAAGAATTCATAGACATCACAGAAAGTGAAACGGAAGTACTACAATTAGTCAACGCCAAAACTAAAAGTTATGAACGGCCACGAAATTGGTAATAAAAGTGAAGAATGGCAGCAAAGAAGGTAACACTGAAACAGATGCGAGTGTCTAGTGTCTATGATAACATTAGATGAAAACATTAAAGCACATATAACACGCAAAGTAGTAAAAGAAACAGCATTATATTAAATGATGGACATTGTTAGTAACGTATCCCTGTCCATGAAAATAAGAAAATGGGTTTTAGAATGTTACATGCAGCGAACACTATTATGTACTTGTGGATCATGGACAATGTATAAAGAGATCGAAGATAAATTAATGGTCGTATAAACGTGGTTCTTATGTAAAATGGTAACGATCCTTTTCATTGCCAAGAAAACCATTACACAAGTACTGTACGAGAAAATTTCAACGACAGGCTGTTACCTAATCAGAAAAAGACAACCGTAACTTGTTGTCACTGTATGACCCATTATTGTCTGAAGAAAGCTACAGCAGCTGGGAAAATCGAGTGTTCGAGGTACGCGTTGACGTAAGGAGGTAATACTGGATGTCCCTTGGGAGTCCATAGCCTGGTCCCGCCCCACCCCACCCGCATACCAGACGCTCCATGTTCACGACCAGCTCACCCGTGGCCAGTCGGTCCTCGGCACTTTGGTCCACCTTGAACTTGGGGATTTATAAATGAAGTTTTCCATCTCCGGGATAAGCTTCTGTTTTTAGCTTAAAGGCCCCAACTACCCGGGTATGAAGAAGTTATAGCTCCTTGACTCACTTGGTGAACACGTCTCCGAGCATATGTGGTATGTTATAAGGATTGCAGATCCCAACCTGTAATCCCACCCCGCCCTCTGTGCCCACCCCCAGTTGGTCCGCAACTGCTTACTGGCTATTCGCAGCTAACCCCTATTTCTAGAGATCGTTCCATAATCCGCTACCTGTGGACGTGCTGGGTCGGGGATGGCCACCCCAGCTTTACCCAGTGATGACGATGATGGTGATGATGACCACAAGTGGAATTCTTGTAATATGACAGCTATGTGTCAGCTAAGGAGTACTGTAGTGTTATATCGAACCTATTCTGTTGTATGGAAGTGAATCTTGGTGGGGATCGTACAAATTAGAAAGATCTTGGGCATAGCGGAGTTGTGGCTTCTGGGACGAAAATTGCGAAAACCCTGGACAACCAGAGTAACTATCAACGATTGCCTGGAAGAGGCTAATGACCTAGGACATTATAGACAACTGGAAAATAGAGACAACAATGTTCTTTGGTCAGATAATGAGAAGAGAGGCAACGGTGACCATCCTGACGACTGGTCAGAACAGCTGTAGGGGAGGCAGAGGCACACTGAGCGAAATGATGATCGAAAACGGCATCGTTGGAGAATGTCAGCAGGTTACCTGAACCTTTCTGGCAGATGGATTTATGTATCCTCGTCATACCATTCCGGGCAAACCAATTGAAGATCAGTCTCTCGCAGCAAACTCGCAAAGTGTAGATGCTAATCGTTCCACTGACACACTAGTTGTGAAGACGTCAGCTTTGTCCTCTCCTACGTCTTTCCGTATCAGACCAACTTCACTCCTACATCCAGCATCCTAGAATATGTTGTTTCATCAGTTTCTGCGTTTTCAATTCCAGAACACCAAGGACCGAGATCTGCGGAGAGACACTAGTGTCAAATCAATTTGGCAAGGCACATGATGATGATTATGAACATGATTACCTGTAAAAGAAGGAGTTAATATATGAACTAGTTGTGAGAAACTGTCTCTTTAGCTTTCCTTGCGCCAGTTGACAGCACAGGTACACAAATATTTACCTGAGTGGTTGTTGAACCGAAGAGACCATAAGACTGTAACAAATGTGGTCGTGTAGCGACGACAAGGTTACCCACCCACGACCAAGTCACAAACCCACGAGGTCAAGAAATGATAACAAGTAATATTTCACATGAATAAATTCCGCGGTTCGAAAAATGGTTTTAGGAATGACAGTATGTTTGACAGCTGTGTCAGACAGAGTTCTACTAGTTAAATTAAGCGGCAAATCTTTTAGCATAAACATTATTCAAATATATGCACCAACTGGAGAATCCAGTGAAGATAGTGTAGAGGAATTTTATGACATAGAGTCTGCTTTAAAGAAACGTAAACATTCAGAAATAAACATCATAATAGGTGACTTCAATGCAAAAGTAGGAAATCAAGGTGTTGGATACACATTAGGAAACATTGGTTTGGGAGAAAGAAACGAAAGAGGATACAGACTTGTAGAGTGGGCAAAAGGGCAGGAAATGATTATAGGAAACACCTGGTTTAAACAACACACTAGAAAATTAAGGACATGGAGGAGTCCTGATAGCAGGATTAGAAACTAGATTGATTACATTCTGATTAGCAGAAGGTTTCGAAATGCTTTAATAATTGCAAAAACAGTTCCCAGTGCTGATTGTTATAGTGACCAGAGATTACTTACAGGTACAACAATTGTAAAGTTAAAGAAAGTCAAGTATATAACATGAAACACTAAATATGATCTGTGTACATTGAGAAATGACAAGGAAATACAAAACAAATTCAACATAGAAGTACAGAACAGATTTGATATATTGTCTTATCTAGAGATCCTATTTCAGGATGTGGATGATCAATGGGAAACGTTGAAGAATTCAATCAATCTGGCTGCAGAAACAACTATTCCAAAATTAAAGAAGGTGGGTCGTGAGAAATGGATGACTGAAGACATTTTACACCTAATGAAAACAAGAAGACTCAACAAAAATAATCCTGCAAATATGAAGAAATTCACAGACATGTCAGAATATTATGTAAGGAGGCATTTCTGACATTTTCATAGCATGGACTGTGAGTAAGAGTTAATGATCCACTTTGCAAGTGGGGTAGTCATAACATTTTTGCCGTTTTCTGAGGAAATATGCTTGCTAGACAAAATCTTTTACTTACTGATAATATCACATGTTTCGTGAAAACATAGTAACGTGCAACTGAATTTATTATTGATGAGAAATATGTGTTTCTCGATGTTCTATAAACGTCATATGTAAGTGATGAAAAGCGTGGTTCCTGGTAAAAGAAGAAGAGGCAGACCAGAGCGAAGACGAACATAGAACATTGCAGAGTTGGGCATGAGGGTGCATGAGGCACGAAGACATGGCAAGAGATCGAGAGATGTTTCTTCCGGTCATAATGAAAGATACCTTCTTCAAAGGACCTGCAACAAAATCTGGATGTACTCAAATGTAAATCCAAGTTGTGAGTGTGTGTGTGTGTGAGTGTGCGCGCGTATGTGTGTGTGTGTGTGTGTGTGTGTGTGTGTGTGTGTGCGTGTGTGTGTGTGTTGTTGTTGTTGTTGTTGTTGTTGTTGTTGTTGTTGTTGTCCTGGATGTAATTCAACAACCGTTATAACCGAGATGTCCTATTCACCAGCAGCCTTTATTTCTTCAGCAGTGATGTTATCATCATCAACATCATCATCATCGTCAGCATCCACGGTTGCCGCCAAGCGTCGTAGGGAGGGTTAGTAAACATTCCGTTCCAGAGATCGATGGGTGGCACTGGATTGTGTCACTCCGTGATGTCTTCAGTCCATGTTCTTCCCTGGTGCCCTTTGCTCTCATATCAGACCTTCTATGGTGAAGTGCTAGTGTTGGAAGCTGATAGTGTTGTATTCTAACGAAATGGCCGAATCATTTAATCTTCTGCCTTTCAATGTATGTGGCACAAGGTGATGATCGCACTGTCTGTCCGATAACATCATTTCTTACAGGGTTTCCAATAGTTAAGTTGGCAGCTCTCCTCAAGCATCTCATTTCTCAGGTGTCGACTTTGAGAATGTGCGATTTGGATAACATGCATAGAATACCGCGGATAGACAGAAAAACCAATGACTAAATCCTACAAGGAACAAATGAAACCCGTAAATTTATTAGAGAAATTAGACGTAGATAGTCAAAAATTTTTGGACACGTTATGAAAAGAAATAAATTGGAAACTTGGTGACACTGGCAAGATTGAGGGGGAAAGAACAAGGGGAAGGCAAAGAAATAAATACGTGGATGGCTTAGCCACGTGGTATGATTGAGACAAGAACACAGAGCTGATGCACGACTCTGGTGATCGTGTGAGATGGCAAAACATGACCTCCAACGCTTATCGGCATGATGATGATGATGATGTTGATTTCGACAATATTCATGTTTGACATTGTTAGCGTAGGGTTGGTGTGAATATGCTGTTTAGTATCTGTCGTTTTGCGGTCTTAGGTATATTTGGTATCAGTTGATATATAAACGCACTTACTTTTTGACATCTGATTTCGATTTTTGAGTCTATTCAGCGTCCTCATTCTGTCTGTATATTTACATTATTTCACATACTTATAAATGTGTACTGTTTTATCAGTGCATTTAGTGGACCATGAGATCTATTCACCTGCATGAATTCAGTGTGGGGGTTGTTTATGTTCGTATTGTATCTCCTGCGTGTAAGACTTGGCCTTCCTAGGTTGTCATCTCTCAAAGCATTCTCATCAGTTCTCAATAACCGTGAGATGCTTTCACCACAAAACGGCAAACAGGAAGTATCCATTAGGCCCATGAACCACATAAGGCCTCTGCCGTATGTGGGATTATTGATCAACATCATCCTTATCATCAAGTAAAAAATGAGAGTCTGGCATACGAGACTATGACCTTCAGCATGAGAATGGAGGTGGAAGCAGTAACAGCGGCATTCCGTTCGTTAGAGGAGACCATTGCAACACACATCGCATTCATCACGGATTCAAGGGCATGCTAAGGTGGATGCAGAAATGTTTCGTGTGGGATGACTTTCCTCGTTTCAGAAGTCATAGATTGGGAGAAGTGTATGGACTTTTTTGCCCTGGCCATGCGGGTGTGTGGAGGAATGAACAGGCTGATAGGCTGGCAGGGAATGCACCTCTTGATGGTAGATTACCTAAGGACAAGGCAGTGGTGGTCGAGAGCCTGTCGGATCAGGTGAAGAAGGCGAGAGGAAAGATTGAGAACCCGTATGTGGAAAAAATGATGTTGCGGGGGATCGGCGGGGGCTCTGGAAGAATTTTCAAATCTGAGAGGGAAGAAAAGGAGAACTTTCAATCATATAGCTGTAGGAACGATAAGTAGTATGACTCTTCGCTTGCTGTTGAACGAGGGGACGTAGCGCGTATGGGAATGTCCTGAGTGCAGTGATGTCGGTTCTAAGCTCAACTCAACTATCATCAAGTGCCTTGCCTGCTCGCATGGGCGATCATGCTTTCGCGCATCTTGTGATCTCCAGCAGTGTAAGGATCTCTATACCAAGAAAATCAGTCGAGCAAATCGCTGCATCTTCTCATAAGTTCTGCGGATTATAAAGAAAGCGAGAGAAAGAAAGAAGACTAAATCTCACTGTAAACCTTCAACATAACAAACAACAACAACAACTGTAGGCGGCAATGGCACAAACAACACGCTCACTGTCTGCACGTGCTCATCAAGGATAAATGTCCAATTATGTGATACAACAACCTTGACACGAAAAATTGACCAAATTCTGTTGTCAATTACTAAAATTGGTCGTCCAAATGTCAACGACAGGGGGCTGGCTGCTGAGTTGAAAGCGCTAAGCCATGTGTTGATACTATCATACTGCTACACTGGTGACATTTAAACCCCGCCCCCTGGGATGCCAGGTTATAAGTACAACGTAAAAACTGGTAACTGACTGCCTCCAGGTTTAAGTAGTGGAGGAATGTTCGGATTCTACACAGTGTGTGATACATCAGCATGAACTCTGCGGGTTTAGGCCTGGCAGTGCTGGTGGCTGTCCTGGGCAGTGCTGTCTGTGGTAAATTACTAGCATGCCTTCAACTTGTTTAAGCTTACTATGTTTGTAAGTCAGTAATTCACTCTTTCGCACGCCTTAGGGTGCTTTGTGGATATGGTAATTAGGGACCATATTACACGCATGATTGCACAAGACATATGGTAAGTAAAGGACCATATTACACGCATGATTACATAGGGCATGTGGTAAGTAAAGGAACCTATTACACGCATGATTGCATAGGGCATATGGTAAGAAATGGAACCTATTACACGCATGATTGCATAGGGCATATGGTAAGTAAAGGAACCTATTACACGCATGATTGCATGGGGCTTATGGTAAGTAAATGACCCTATTACACGCCTGATTTCATAGAGTGTATGGTAAGTAGAGGACTCTATTACAAGCATGGATGCATAGAGTGTTTGGTAAGTAGAGGACTCTATTACAAGCATGGATGCATAGAGTGTTTGGTAAGTAGAGGACTCTATTACACGCATGGATGCACAGAGTATATGGTAAGTAGAGGACCCTATTACACGCATGGATGCATAGAGTGTATGGTAAGTAGAGGACCCTATTGCACGCATGGATGCATAGAGTGTATGGTAAGTAGAGGACCCTATTACACGCATGGATGCATAGAGTGTATGGTAAGTAGAGGACTCTATTACAAGCATGGATGCATAGAGTGTATGGTAAGTAGAGGACTCTATTACACGCATGGATGCACAGAGTATATGGTAAGTAGAGGACCCTATTACACGCATGGATGCATAGAGTATATGGTAAGTAGAGGACCCTATTACACGCATGGATGCATAGAGTGTATGGTAAGTAAAGGACCCTATTGCACGCATGATTGCATAGAACATATGGTGCTAGAACATTCAACACTTGCTGGGTTATGTGGTCAGTAGTAGACAGGCCTCCTGTACTTCTCAATACATTTCTTGGTACCTATGTAAGGCTGGGTCGGACAGGGAGCTCAGGCTAATCATGTGTTGATAAATCAATTAACAGCTGTTAATTGGTTTATGTGTTTCCCACCTTACATAATGCTACTTGTCCCTTGGCGATTCTTATTCGAATCTCTGCTTGTTATCTTAAACCTCTTTATCTTAAACCTTGTTCCATGATTGTTTTGCGGATTAGAGAAGTGGTTCTCAACCTTTTTTGGCCCATGCACCCCTTCACCATATGTTCAAAATGCCTCCCCCCCCCCTCCCTCCTTTTCATATTTCCTCTTTATAAATCCCCCCCCCCCCTTCCCCATCTCCCACACAGTATACGCAAAAAGTGGAAGCTAAATTTAATAACATATTAAAACAAGTCTAGACGTCTACATAAATCGTGATTTGCGAGTCTACTTACCTTATAAAATAAATTTCAAAAGGGGGAGACGTACAGAACCGTAAAGTATGGAGGGAAAAACAATATCAAGTAATCAGTTCTTGTATTAACGCGATCTTGACATTTCTGAATTCCCCATTGGAAAGCCTAAATCTCCCACCCCCCACCCCACTCTCCAGGGGCAAGGTGGGGGGGGGGGATTCCCCAGCAGTTGAGAACTACTGGATTAGAGTGTTTAACAATGTTCTAATTTACTTGGGTGTTGCAGTTGAGTACTGCTTTCTTTTTGGAGATAAATATAAGTGGGAGTGGGATGTGTGAAGTATAGGTGGAGCATTGATGCACAATAAGGGAGGTGTGGTTAAAAAAAAAGTAAATAGTGTAATATGGAAGGATAGATAATTCTATCTCTCCGTAATCTCGTAGACTCTCATAGGTAACGTGATGACGTAAGAATCAGCAGTGGTTCGAATCGCATCGGTAACTTACGGGGTATGTGAGCCGGCCGCTCAGAAAGCAATGGCAAACTACTGAGCGTAATCTTGCCAAGAAATCAACATACAGCTGAAAGATGCTGGTGTTGACACCGATGTCCTGTTAAAAAAAAAAAAAAAGATAATTCTAGTGTCGTCGTGTTATTTTGTTCGTTTCGTGGTATCTTGGGCAATTTCAATGATCAGTGAACGAAGACGGACATTATAATAATTATTCATTTGATTGTGCACCATGTCTGATCGATACCTACTGTTTGGTTGTCACTGAATTAGTGAATGCTGATTGGTCACTGAATTAGTGAATGCTGATTGGTCACTGAATTAGTGAATGCTGATTGGTCACTGAATTAGTGAATGTTGATTGGTCACTGAATTAGTTAATGCTGATTGGTCACTGAATTAGTTAATGCTGATTGGCTTCCTCACAAGACAAGAAAAATCAACTATGTTTGTGTCTTTTCATATAGAATACATGAAGGATAATTATCAGACAAGTCACGAGTTATGTAGGAGCTGCGGATATATGGCTGTATAGAAGAATGATGGGAACACAGTAAATGGATAGAAAGAGAAAGAAAGAAATATCTTGAGAGAAGTGAACTTACAAAGAGAACTGGTTACTTGCATCAGAAGAGGACAGTCCACATTCTTTGAACATGTCAAGAGAAGGGTAAAGCTGGAGTATGTCGTTACAACGGCAGATCTGGAGGGGAGAAGAGGCAGGCGACGACAAAGACAGAAGACGATCGACAGTTTGACATCATGGCATGTGTGGCTAACCACCATTATTCATTTACCAAAACATGCACGCAAGAAGAGGAAACAACATAAAAACAATTGACTTCACAACCGCAAACGGAGACTAGGACTTAAAACTTAACATCGAAACTGGAACTGCATAAGTGACAGATGACGTGGATTCTTAAAAAGATTTCGTCAGCCAAGGCTTAAAAAACCATTGGTTAGGACAGACATGTGACACCGCTTTCGCGCCAACGCCTGATTTGCATATGTTAATATTTCATCAGAATATGGTAAGCCCGCACTTTTTCTGCAACCAGCCTGATGAACAGACGTGAGAAGCTGGTGTGACCAAATTTTCAAACATGGGACTGAAAAGTGTCTAGATCCGAGGTAAGCTTGTAACTGCCGAGATTAGACTAAGAACCCGATGTATCAAGTATCAAGTAATGGTATCCAGTGTTTGTAATGTCAATTGAAATGTATTATTATTAATTAAAACCTCTGAAATGTAAAAATGCTCGACTGTAGATTCTAACGACGCAGAGCCGTTCCCGGGCAAACTGAAACTCCAATACTCTCTTCGATGAAACTGCAATCTCTGATATTCTTAGAGATAATTATTAACTTTAAGAAGTGCATAATACTACTACATTCTATTCTAAACAACTGTGAGAAGTGATGATTCGAAAGCAGTCTTGTGCATTTTGTCAGCAACACTGTTAAAGATGCTATCAGCTAAAATGACAGTTCGTGTACTAGAACAAGTGCCTTGTTCTAAAACAGACTTATCTATGCCTATTTACAATCTAGAAAGCTGAAAGAGAAATCAATCTTTCCTTTCTCCTTCATCTATTGAATAAATAGGGTTTGACGGAATAAATATTTATATTTATGTCAAATTTTAATTAGATAAGGGCACACATGAACTGCATCACATGAGAAAGTTTTGCTTCGCGGAACACCACCCGAAGTTGACTTAACTCATTAATCAACACGGCTTGAAAACACCACCCAACACTCAACACCACACCACCCAACACTCAACACCACACCACCCAACACTCAACACAACAACAACAGATAATGGGAGAGAGTTATTAGACACAAGAAGAAGAAGAAGTTAATTGGGAAAACACAGAGAATTATTTATACATACTATAAACACCATTGAGTGGAAGAAATGTTATAAATGTATGTCATTTATTTACATGCATCTTGACACATTCTCGCTCTTGTCACTGTCTTACTGTACACGTTCACTGACCCCAGGTCAAATGAGAACTTACATACAGCAGGAACCAGTTGATACAAGGCGTACACAGTGTGATAAACTCTGACCACCCCAAATTAATCCAACACTAGATTAGAGAGAAAAAAGGAGGGGAGGGGAACTAGTTCCTACTTCAGGAATTTAGATTTCTTCCGACCTACTTTTAGAATATTGTATTGGGAAGATTGTATATATTTATGTGAATTTTAAACAGTGATCTTGGTGGCTACCAACAACCACCCAACACATCAGCAAACTAACCACATAAATCAGACCTGAAAGAGGGAAGCCGAGAGAAAGAGATGAACCACAAGTGAGATGGAAGATGACTTGGCCATGAGCAAAGTATGGGGAGGCCTTCAGAGGAGCTATACGGGCATACCTGAAGTGGATCCATCAGTCAATGGACCCTGGCTTACCAAATCTTTCAGTCACCAGGTTACATTTTTCATTGGTACACACCACACCCAATTTCAGGAAACTGATATTTAAATGTTGATTCATCATCTTCACACTTAACATGTACAACATCAGAATGTTTACTATGTTTCACACTTGTTGACATCTCATATATTGATGCTTGTTGATTGATGGTCTGGGACAATGGTCCAATATGCAACTTTTCTAATATATCTTGTGTAAATCACTATAGAGATGTGTGTACTGGCCAGAAGGCTCAGGCCCAGTCAATAAATGATTAACATGAATTGACCTTCTGTTAATTTATCAGTTCAAACCTATCTGTGAGTCACCAGCTTCTTTGTACATCATGTTGTCAGAATCTAATGTGATGATTATGTGTGTGATTGTTTAAAAATAAATCCACTCATAATGACTTACTGAATGGGGAAATAAAAAGACTCCAGATCTATCAACTGCTCAACATCCATGTTTTCTTCATCTAAATCAGGCTGAGAAAATTCTCCAGACTTTCCTCAGATTTGATAAAATAAAAGGGGGCTCCAGAGCTAAAGAATCCTTGGAGAAGGGGCAGAATCCCAGTTAGTAATCATTATTCTCACCAGGGCTATAATCTATATCTCCTAGACATAATTTAATAAGACGAGGCCTGCAGATAACTCAAGGTTCATATTCTGGGGTTATTGAAGATAGAAGAGGATGGGGCTCTACTTCTTTTGTTAGAAATGGGGCATGCACTACAGTGATCTCCCACTCCCTTCAAAATATATGACAGCATGAAGGAACATCAGTAACGTAAATGCTTGGCAGCACACGAGACAGGGCTGTGAACATACATGATCATCCATGCCGCACGGCAAGGACCAGGCGATTATTGGCAGCACACGAGACATAAGGCTGTGGACAGACATGATCACCAATGCCACATGGCATGGACTATATGATGATTAGTAGCACAAGAGACAGAAGGCTGAGGACAGACATGATCACCCACGCCACACGGCGTGGTCTGTAAAAAGAATACAACAAGTCTACCAAAATGATTGTTTTGTTTTATGTTGGATTTTTCTTTTGTTCTTAGTACTGGACACTTGTGATGATGGGTATCAACATTTCCTGAAGTACTCCGACATTTGGAGTGACACAAAACTGGCCACCACGCATACAAAGGTGTACACGCTGTCGGAGAAGTACACAGCCAAATACCTGGAAGATTACGCTAGGCACATGTGCAGGTAACACACATAATTTGTGAGATTATAATGGTATAATTGAGTGGTTAGAAAATTAATCATTAATATTTGAAATCACGATCTCTTAGTAAAGTGGTTCTCAACCTTTTTTGGCCCACCATATTTTCAGAACGTCATTTCCCCCTTTCGTATTTCCTACCTACAATTCCCCCCCCCCCCATTTTTTACACAGTATACGTAATAATGGAAGCTAAATTTAATAGCACATACTAAAACAAATCTAGACGTCCAAATAAAACGTGATTTGTATGTCTACTTACTTTATAAACTGACTTTTAGAAGGGTGAGACGTACAGAACTGTAAAGTATGAAAGTAAAAACAATATCAAGTAATCGTTTCTTGTATTAACGCGATCTTGAAATAATCTTAATTCCCCCCCCCCCCTGGAAATCCTAAAATTCCCCCCTAGGGGGGGAATTCCCCACCGGTTGAGAACCACTGTCTTTGTGGTATATACTTGTTAACTGAAAATATCTTCTTCTTATTCGTCGTCGTCTTTTTGTTTTTCTTCTTCTGTTCACTCTCAAGAGTCAAATGCATTTATAATAAACATACTTGACTGTCAGCTAAAAGGGCGGTTTAATCCATATTCAACTGTTCTTGGTCCTCAAGAAGCCAGGGTTACAATTGTGACCTTATATGAGTGTGTTCAGTAGTCACTATACACTGAAGTAAAGTAAAGTAAAGTAAAGTAAAGTAAAGTAAAGGTAAAGTCAAATAAAAGTTAAGTAAAGAAAAGTAAAGTAAAGTAACGGTAAAGTCAAATAAAAGTTAAGTAAAGGTAAAAATTAAGCCAAGCAAAGCCAAGTAAAGTAAAGTAAAGTAAAGTAAAGTAAAGTAAAGTAAAGTAAAGTAAAAGTCAAATAAACGTTAAGTAAAGGTAAAAGTCAAGTAAAAGTTAAGCCAAGCCAAGCCAAACCAAGTAAAGTAAAGTAAAGTAAAGTAAAGTAAAGTAAAGTAAAGTAAAGTAAAGTAAAGTAAAATAAAGTAAAGTAAAGTAAAGTAAAGCAAAATAAAGTAAAGTAAAGTAAAGTAAAGTAAAGTAAATATAAAAGTAAAAGTAAAAGTAAAGTAAAGTAAAGTAACAGGAAAGTACAAGTAAAGTAAAAGCAAAGTTAATTAAAAGTAAAGTAAAGTAAAGTAAAGTAAAGTAAAGTAAAAGCCAAGCCAAGCAAAAGCCAAGCCAATCCAAGCAAAGTAAAGTAAAGTAAAGTAAAGTAAATAAAGTAAAGTTTCCTTTTACAATCCCCCATGCGCATTAGGCATATGGGGCCAGATCTATAATTCTGTAAATTCAAACGACACGCGGTGGATGATGTCATCTTTATCTCGCCGGCTGACTTTACTCTCCAAACCAGTTCCTCATCCCCTTTTTAAGCTGGGTTTTTAAACATTCGAAACTGCCCTGATGGGGATCGAACCCAAAACCACTACGACAGACTAGCATCTAGCCACTACGCCACACCGACTAACCAGACACTGTATAATGAAAACATTACGAACTGCTTACTGATATGATTAAAATAACCTGTTTTAGTTGAATACTCCATGTACGGGGCTACCCGGGGTGGCCACTGGGTGTCGCTTTACTGAAATGCTGTATTCTTGTTTCTGTGGACCCAATTAGTGTTGTGAAGCCTCAGGCACGCAGCTCTTTAAGGAATGAAGTGGCCAGTTGCAGTAACATCGATCAGATAACGGCTATGCTAGACGAGAATGAGGGTTTTTGTCAAAACGACGGTCTCAGCAATCGTATCAGAATGTGTAAGATATTTTTATGCCTTTTGTAGAACTAGCTTGTTGTGAGAAACACATACAAACACATATAAATACGTACAAACATTACAAAAGCGTACAAACACTATAAACGTGTACACATAAAAACAAACACGTACAAACACACATAAACACACACACATACACACAGGTCTGCGAGGATGAGTACGTAAGCACATAAAC
>OY992889.1:23369931-23512431 GCA_963921405.1 Cepaea hortensis
ATTGGACTCAACAGTAGTTGACCGCAAAATCAACTATGACTGTACTCAACACCAGTTGAACAAGACATCCACAATGAAATGTCCTTTTAAAAAAAAAAACAGTTGGACAAGACATTCACAATGAAATGTTCTCACAACAGCTGGACAAGACATTCACAATGAAATGTTCTCAAACACAGCTGAACAGGACATTCACCATGAAAGGTATCCGACAACAGCTGAAATGTAATGAAACTCACACATCTGAACAATACATTCACAATTCATAGTACTCAACAACAGTTGAATAATACATTCACAAGGAAATGTACTCAACAACCATTTTCAACACCACACTTGTATTGAAACTGTAAGGGCCAAGTGAAGACCCAGATTCCACCTGATGATAGCAATATGCACATCGCCATAATGTATGCACAGTTATACAATCAGTGAAAAAAACCAAGTACTACACCCCAACCAACCCACGGAGTCCCAGCCTATAAAAATTATAACTAAAAAAAAAAATCTAAAAATAAAACAAAAACAAAACAACTCCTCCTTCAACAACAGTCCTATTATAATTAAGCATTATCTCCTTCAGTGGCACTGGAGAAAGAGTCTCACTTTTGGGGCAAAACGCAAAGTCATATACACTGTCCTGTTCAATATTATCCTGCCGCCACTAATAAGCAGTGTCAGGTTTTGTTTCCAGGTAGCAACTTTCCTCATAATATGCCCTCATCAAGTTCCTCCCTCATGTGACACAGTTCTTGAAGGGACAAAACATAATGAATCCTTAGTAGTGACGAGACCCCCTGTGAAGCTGATGCCTGAGGTCCTTCATTAAAGTTGAGTATTCACTCCTCCTGATGATAGGAAGGCAAAGGCTCGGTACGTGTAGTTCACGACGTTCCGAAGACCAACCATTGATTTGGGACATAAATCCAACATTCAGCAGCATCCAACAACGCAAGTCCATCCCTACAAAGTTTTCAGAATGGGAATAAAAGCCAAAACAATTTGTTCTTGCACTTAATCAATAATCCAGTTGGAATGGGAATAAACAATTCACTCAAATCTATTTCCTCCACAATAAACCACAGATATTAATGAGCTGGGGTAGAAATTCCTAAGAAATGCCGATAATCCGGGTTTCAGGAATGTTATGGGTGGTCAATGGATGCAGGCTTTAACCTTCTCTGGCCTGCGTGAGGCAAACTGAGGCCAGGGGTCCTTTAATAAAAAGGAAATTACTCCTCACGATATCCTGAAGATTACTTCTTAAAACATTGTAGATAATGTTGACCATCCCTGTGTTCGTGTTCAGAAAACAGAACCTCTTAGTTGCCATCGGCAAAGGCATATGATTGATGAAGGCTCAGGCTGATAATTCAACCTGTCAGCTCTGTGGTAATCCCTGGAGTTCACCATAAGGAGTTGAATAGTTGAGCTATTTGGTTGTCCCAACTAGAGGGCCTCTCCACCATCCCTTTCTCTGCTGATACAAAATACAAAAAGACTTTACTATCCATTTGTGCTAAAATCAAATGTCATAATCAAAGTATCAACAAATATAAAAGGAAACTCAAAGAAATGGGGAGGAGAAGGGAGGATGTTGCTCATGCACCAATCCCCTCATATTGGTGATGGAGTGTAATCCACTCGGATGGACTGTGGGTGATATATTCTCATTATTCACCCTATATTTGTGATAGACACTGAGATCATTTGTTGAGTCAGGGACATCATTACACAATCACAAGCATGATAATATACTCGTCTAGATAAATCAAACTCTCATAAGACTTAGACCAAAAGAGACCTGGGCATCATGATACAGACACCATAAGACAAGCATCATGAGAAAGGCACATGAGACAGGCAGCATGAGTAGGCATCCTGAGACAGATACCATGAGACATGTATCATGAGACACATATCATGAGACAGACATGCTGAAACAAGTATCATGAGACAGATATGAGACAGTTGGGAGACAGGCATCATTTACAAATGCAATATGCAATGTCACTGGACCAATGGCAATTAGCCAATGACCAGAAAATCGTCAATCCCTAGGGGTGGTGCTTGGGTACATGGATGTCCTATTGCATCCACACTCATAGCAAAGCCAGTCCTCCCCTTTCTCAGACTAGACTCGGTTCACAAGTGCCATCCTTCATCACCATCAAATCATTGGCTCTTTCCCTACTGGGTAATATTAGTATATCTTCCACAGCAGATAAGGCAATATCTAATAAGCAATATTCACATGTGAAACAAAACACATATGAAAAACATGTTCTCCTCCCTTAATCATTGCATGAGCCATCAAATATATATTCAGCCAACTTAGACAAGGTTCGAACATATATTGTCCTTTTCTGAACGCAGTTCGTAAACCCAATCAATATTGCATAGGAACAAGTGCACCAAATTCAGAGATAAATTGCATTTAAGGCAAACCTTTAAGAGTGCTTTTAGCAATTCTTATGAAAGTAAAATAAACACCAGTCATCACAGGAATTGTGTTATTCTGGCACGAAATGCACGTCCTGCATTCTCAGCATTTACAAGGAAAAGATTACATGTCACATCACACGTTCTGATCACAAGAGTGATAAAACGTAGTCTCACAATAGCATTTCTACAGTTGCATTAAGAATGTACAATGATATTGATTCATAGAAAGTTCTATAAAGCATAAAGATTGCAAATATGCATTGAAAGTGATATACAGATATCAAGCATACCGCAGAATTCTCATAGTAGACGAGCGATATGCATGGTAACGTATTCAATGTGTTAGAATGTCAGCCTGATAGAAAGCAACATTCTGTACAACTCCACAGGAAAGTTCTGATCTCAATTTCACATTTCTCATACAAATACTCTGATATTCGTCTCTTTCTAATCCCTATGCACTGCCACAACATTTAAAATGATATATATAGTCGTACCTGAGTCTCAGAGCAATTGAATCAGGACATAAAATAGCACCACATCTTAAAAGCAACCAGCCCAGTTTACATCAAAATTACAACTGTTAGACTATGGTGTTGGCCGGGAAGATAGGGTTCCTCGACAGGCATCAGCCAATCAAATGACTGCATGCGAGTTTTTCATACCCTGCCCTATTCTAGAGGCTTCTATCCCAAAATAACCCTGATGTCTCATTATCAGGAGGGATAACGTTCTATACTAAAAGTTTTGACGGGGCCTCTTTGGACTGAGAATGTGGATGAATGACCCATCATGCTACAAAGACAAAATCCCAAAGGGCCTTGACCACGTCTGCCTTACCATGCACTAATACCTGACCAAAAGGTTTAGAACCAGGCAGTCTGTCTGCATGCTTATTTCTCACAATACCAGCATGTCCTGGGGAAAAGATCCAACATATGCTCCCTATCTTTGATACTGGAAATGAAGGATGCCACTCTACACCAAGCATGTCTGTCTTCACCTTTCTCACTATGACCTGGGAGTCCGTTAGTCCCCAATATAATATGTGATCACACTGTCTACATGACATGTTCACTAATACATACGCTGTAAAGCACCGTATTTGTTTTGTTTTTGTTTTTGGGTTTTTTTTATTTTCTTGTGTGTTTGTGTGTGTGTGTGTGTGTGTGTGTGTGTGTGTCTGTTTGTGTTGCATTCCATCGCTTTGAACTCAAGCGTAGTCCATACACATGCTCCTACGTCTAGTGGATTGGACTGATTTTGTGTGTGGACTACCTTTCCCTTTTGCCAGTGTCCCTTACTATTATGCGACCCCAATGCGACGTCATAGGTGCTTGTAATTTACATCCTCAAGTCAAGAACGAGAAGTCAAAGTTTTAGTCCATCTGACCTGTGTAGGGGTTGAACCCGCTACCCCGGTATCAGCACACATGATGTTTAAGAACAGCATTCTTATCAATTCAGCAATGCTAACATCAAGCACCGTATGTAATAGATCATAGATTATATATATGGAGAGGCTCCAGCAAAATATGGACGCAACCTGCCGATAGCCAATCATATTTAAGGCTTATACAATTATTCCCAGAAAAACATGGACGCCCCCTGTCGACAGCCAATCATACTTAACAGGTAAGCAATCATTCCACAGCAAACATGTACGCCGCCTGACGCTAACCAATCATACATTAACTGGCATCCTATCATTCTCCAGCGATGATGGACCCTCCTTCCGCTAGCCACTCGTACTTAACCCGCATACAATCATTCCTCAACGACCATGGACCTCCTGCTGTCCGCTGGCCACATCAAATTCCGGGTCTGGTCAAGGATATGCACTACTGACGAGCTCAAACGACAGCGAAACTCGAGTCTAGTGCTTCCGCATTGACGTGGATAGGCCTTGGATTCATACCAGAATACGATCAGTATTGCCAGTAGTGGATTGTGCTCAATATTTAAACATCAAATTAACTGTTATACAATCATTCTTCAGCAAACATGGACCCACATGATGCCGTTTGCCAAACATAATGAACCCTTATACAATCCTTCTCCAGCAATCATTAACCACCTGCCTCCAGTCAACAATGACATCCAATGTGCAAGGATCAGCAAACAATCTAACTGCTACAACTCGGTGGCAGAGCAGCTGAAAGTGAAACGTCTGCCGGTCACCAGTTTTCGCAATGAGATCGACAGGTAAATAACCATGTTTCTAATGTATTGTTGTTGTTGTTGTTGTTGTTGTTGTTGCTGCTGCTGCCGTTGTTGTTGTTGTTGTTGTTGCTGGTGCTGCTACTGATGTTGTTGTTGTTTTTGTTGCTGCTGTTGTTGTTGTTGTTGTTGTGGTGGTGGTGGTTGTTCTTGTTGTTGTGGTGGTTCTTGTGGTGGTGGTGGTGGTGGTGGTGGTGGTGGTGGTGGTGGTGGTGGTGGTGGTGGTGGTGGTGGTGGTGGTGGTGGTGGTGGTGGTGGTGGTGGTGGTTGTTGTTGTTGTTGTTGTTGTTGCAGCTGCTGAAAAAAGCCGTTAAGATTTAGTAATGTAACATTAAATTTGTTTTTAATTGCCTTATCATATTTTTGTAGATGTAAATCTAATTTGGTTTCATGTGGTTCTCTTTACCTTTTTAAGTGTTAACCTCTCTTACACCGTCACGAGAAGCTTAAAAGAGTCAGTTGCATATCCTTCACACGACATCGCAGTTAATCTCGGCATATTTGAGCTGTTCGTGATTGCGTGGCTATTTTCCGCTCAGTAGTTTGCCACTGCTTTCTGAACGACTGACACTCATACCTTTTGTATGGGAAACCATAGCAAGACGGACTGCTTCCACATCGCCCGCAGCTGTGTTTCTGACGCGGTATGCGGGATTACAAACTGCATTCGTATCCCACTGGCTACAGAGCCGGTACGAGAAGTGATCAACGAAAATGTTCGCCTCTGGTTTTATTTTGGTTATTTGTCCATAGATTTCCCCTGTCTGATTTCATTCCTTCTTTCTTTCTTTCCTGCTTTCTTCTTCTTCTTCGTCTTCTTCTTCTTCTTCTTCTTCTTCGTCTTCTTCTTCTTCTTCTTCTTCTTCTTCTTCTTCTTCTTCTTCTTCTTTATTGTTTTACTTTCAGACGACAGTATTAATTAATGCAAAGAAAGCAGCAGTTATCTAAAGCTTCTTGACAGTTCCATAAAGTTTGTCTTGAAATGGCGCGAGTGAAGACCAAATTAGTTTTCTCTATTCTGCATGTTGGACACTCATGCAGAAAATGTTGTCACTGGTCCTGTCCCACAGTTACATTCATCAGTATCTCCTAAGAGGGTCTTCGTGGCGAAGAGATTATGCCTTGCGTTCTGAATGTCTTCGGTTCGTTCCCCGGACGTCATGGTTCAGACCACGGAAGTAGTGATGTTTGGAACACGTCCACGTATTTTTTTGGGATGCGGGGATGCTGAAGTAGGGTAAAGTGAAAAATCTGAAAAGTATGGTAAAATCCTGGGTGAAATTGTTTTTATGGCGGTGGCTGCCTGGTCTGGCGGGTCTGGAACGGGGTGAAATCTGTGAAAGTAATTAAGGTAGCGGGCGTAAATGTATTCGTGTCTATTTTGGTTGTTTCTGTGAAAGTAATTAGTGTGATTATGGTTGAAAGGTTTGAAGGGAAAGTTATATATTTTGGTTAGAAAGGAACTGAATATATGAGTGTGTTAGTATGCGTGGTGAGATAGTGAAAGATAAACTGTCAAGGGTGTGATGGGTCGTCTTTATACTCGACGAAGTAAGAGGTGTAGCTGGTTACTGAATAAAAGAGGGTTGTAGGAGTCTGACACAGTAAAACAGAGAGACAAAATTAAAAACAAAAAAGTAATATTTTCAAGTGCTTTTTATTGGTATACATCAAACTACATTTAAAAATGGTTTACGACCCAAAGGGGATCAGAGGGAGCTGCTTATTGTAGAAAGATGTCCTATAGAGGGCTGTCTTGACTGTGGTTATTATTACTAGAGGGTGAATGGAAACGAACATTAAAATCAGATATGAATTAATCGATGGTAATTATTACTAGAGGGGGAATGGGTTCTAAGTGCAGGGCGATAGTGTCTTAGTGAAATTAAAGGGTGGTATGTTCATATTCACCGATTAGAAATCTTATAAAGTTGTAATGGATATGGTGTCATTTGGTGGTAAGGGGTGGGTACCAGGTATTAGTGGTCAACTAGGAGTGGTCGATATAGGGGTGGTCATAAATGTAATAAGATAAGAGGTGTTATGTTCGCAGTTACACACTGGTCAACCAGTGGTCAAGCAGTGGTCAAGTAATGGTCAAGTAGTCAAGTAAGGAAATTTTAGGGAAAAGTGGTTGTAATGATATGTGATGATTAAAGAGTGGTCAATTAGTGGTCAAGCAGTGGTCAAGTGGTGGCCAAGTCAGGAAAATGTTAGGGAAAAGTGATTGTAATGATATGGTGATGCCTAAAGGGTGGTAAATTAGTGGTCAAGCATTGGTCAAGCAGTCGTCAAGTGGTCAACTGAAGAAATTTTAGCGGAAAGTAGTTGTAGCGTCATGGTGATGCTTAAACGATGGTAAATTAGCGGTGAAGTAGTGGTCAAGCAGTGGTCAAGTAGTGGTCAAGTGGTCGAGTGACCACTTAAATTGTAGAGGACGATTTGCCTAAGATTATGGTAGTGATTAAGGTGATCGATGACGTGGTCAAGCAGTGGTCAAGTGGTCGAGTGACCACTTAAATTGCAGTGGAAAGTACGTATAGTGCAATGGTGGTGGGTAAAGTGAGGAGGAATCACTAGTAGTGATAATAGTACAACCAATATTAGCGACAAGAATATTAGCTGGTGCGTTGTTAGAGATACAAGTCTCTTTTTTGTGGGGTGTGTAAAAATCGTACAAAGACGGTCATACAACCACAAAGACAGCCAAGTACACACATGTACACACTTGATACACACAAATACAAAGACAACCAAACACACGTACACACATACAGATACAGAAGTACAGACAAACCATACCATTACTACTGTCATCACAACTATACACAAGTACACACAGACACACTCACCCATACACAAGAACACTCAAAGACGAGGACAAACACACGTACACACATACAGACACAGAATTACAGACAAACCATACCATTACTACTGTCACAACAACAGTTATACACAAGTACACACCCATAATCAAATACACAAAGAGGGTCACACAAACACACATACAAATACAAAGACAACCATACACAGACAGCCTATACCATTACTATTATCACATCAACAGCTATACACATGTGCAGAGACAATACAGACACAGTCTACCATTACTACTGTCATCACAACTATACACAACCACGTACAGACACATATACAAAAACAAAGACAACCATACACAGACAACCCATATCATTACTACTGTCACATCAACAAATATACACATGCGGAGAGACAGCACAGACACACTCATACCATTACTACTGTCATCACAACTATACACACGTACAGACACACTCACCCATCGCAAATACATAAACAAAACGTGTCCCCACAAGAATATCACAAACCACATACCCCTTTTTGGTAACGAACGCGGATGTCCGAGAAGCCCCTACGTCATCAGTGCCATATGCAAACGTCATTAAGTGGTAGCATGAGTCATCGGTGTGTAGGGAAGCAGGCGGGCGGCGTGAGAATAGCCTGTCTACAAAACTCCCACGTTAGCTATGTAGGGTCGTGTGAAGAACCAGTGTATAAAATAGACGGCGTCTCTTGTGAGCTCAGTACCAGTTCACGGGTAACTTGGGTAGCTACAGTGTTATTTGTGCTTCAGGCTGGTGTGAGCAGTGTTCGTGTCGTCGGCAGATATTGTTCACGTACTGACTTGGCTAGCTACAGCGGTGAAACAGGTTGGTGTGAGCCTTATTCGTGTCGTCGGCCTCTATTAAAACAGTGAAACATATATTGTATACACCAGAACATTATTTGCGGTTGTAAGAAAATCAAGTGTGTGACTTATGACCAGTTTATCAATATGACCTCCAGATCTACGTTCACGTGTTCAGTGCGCGACAAAGCCTATTGTGATAAGTATACCCTTAATCGTCACATTCGGACCATTCACAATGAGAAGCACCTGAAATACCCCTGTCAGTTATATGATAAGGTGTATAATACGAACGATGGCCTACAAAAACACAAACGAATACGTCATCACCCACCTATCAATACACCAAACACTCCATCATCATCACATCAAAGATCACCCCCACCTGTATATTTACACCAGCCTCGTAGTGTAAGTCAAGTACTAGACTGCCACCACTGTATCTTCAATGATAACCTTACCCGCCATAATGGGAACATTCACAATGATTATCCCTGTCAGATACGTACCAATCTATACAATTCGAACCTACAACGGTACTTACATCACCAGACATCACGAGAAAGGATGACACCCTTAGACACCCTGGCAACACGTCCACTCATAGTAGCAGAGGATATCCAACCAAATGATAGAGACAGCTTGGCAGCCCTTAAGGTGTACTGCAAGGACCTGTCGCTTATGCTACCCAATCAAGTGGTAGTATTAGAAAAAAGTGTCGACCACCGCTACCAGGTGGTTTTGGTATGATAAAAAGAAGTATTCAGATATCTTGTATGATATCTCAGGTGTGATGACTTCGACAACAACAGTGAGTGTTGATTTAGTCAACCAAGCTATATCAGAGCCCAGAAGAATGAAGATCACTAAATCAGAACTTTTTGCTTTTTCACTAACTATGTATGTCATTTATTTTTTTCTTATATCACTAAACTGTTTTTCACTAATCATGTATGTCATTGATTTTTTTCTTACGATATATCTCTAAACTGTTTTTTCACTAATCATGTATGTCATTGATTTTTTTTTCTTACGATATATCTCTAAACTGTTTTTCACTAATCATGTATGTCATTGATTTTTTTCTTACGATATATGTCTAAACTGTTTTTCACTAATCATGTATGTCATTGATTTTTTTCTTACGATATATCTCTAAACTGTTTTTCACTAATCGTGTATGTCATTGATTTTTTTTTCTTACAATATATCTCTAAACTGTTTTTCACTAATCATGTATGTCATTGATTTTTTTCTTACGATATATGTCTACACTGTTTTTCACTAATCATGTATGTCATTGATTTTTTCTTATGATATATCACTAAAGTGTTTTGATGAATAACACACATATTTTGGTGATAAAAATATTGAAATCAAGTTTTTTGTTGATTTTCTTTAGTGGTTTTGTTTTCATGACGTTGTCTTGTCGGCTCAGAGCTTACATTACCAGACATGAACAAAACCGAAGAAGTTATGGCAAATACAGAAATATTTCAGTCAATTGTATAAAAACTAGGAGTTAACCAAGTATGAAAAGACCTAAAGAGAGAAATGTCTCGGCCAAATTTATAAAAATAATCAAGGGAAAAAAATCTTGGCCAAATATGAAAATGTGTCAACCAAATGGAAAAAAATATTGTCCAAGTAATGAAATACACCATTCAAGTTTATGAAAAGTTGGAAAATTTGTCAACCAAAAAGGGAAAGATGTCGGCCAAATACAGATATAGCTCGTCCAAACTTATAAAAACCTAGAGAAAAATAACCAAAGGCGAAAAGGCCAAAATACGAAATGTCTCGACCAAACTTATAAAAATCTAGGGAAAAAATATTACAACTAGAATGTTGATCACAAGTTATAAATCCAAACATATAAAAATAACCAAATGTGAAAAATATCGTCCAAAGACAGAAATATTTCAACTAAACTTATAAATAAGTCACCACATGGGAAAAGGTCAAGTACATAAATATCTATGGAAAAAGTAAGTCCACAAAACTAAGAAAAAAAATGTAACTTCTGTAGTCAAACGTGTCTTATCTGAAAAGACATTTCACAATACATAATCAGCACCACTTTCCTTGGTTTACATTACCAAAGACCTTCACCGTATCTGGTACAGAAACACTTATACATCACTCATCTCTCCACACTCTTGGTTTCTTTCTAATACAAAGTGGTCACATCACCAAGAACTTCAAATCTCAAGTGTACACGTGGTCCATTGACACACCCATGACAGTTAACAACATGTATGGCCATGTAATCTGTGACTCCATCGGGGATAGTTCATCCGAGTATTCGTCACCAAAGATCCATTTCCCATGGCTGACATCTTCAACTCGGTATACCACATCTTATTCTAACATACACTTTACATGAAATTTCCCAAATTTGGGATCTATTAAAGAATACGTAATGAGATACACAAAGAAACCAAGAATATACCAGACAAAACAACTCACAAACCAGACTTAGAACTAATACCATATCAGATGAACCTCCCAGCCAACAAAAGCAACTAGAACACAAACATATAATAAGGAAACACATGACACACAGAGCTTACATCACCAGACAAATCACCTGGACTCAAACAAATTTTGCTTCTTGTACTGTAGAATTCTACCAACACTTCTTTCCTATCACCAAAACTAAACATCTACCACACACCAATGGGCATTTGTACAACATAATACTCATACCCTCGCCAACGACATTAAGGAAACGCATACTAGTTTATTTCTGGTTATAACTGTTTTAATAGGGCAGAGAGATATACATGCTAATTAGACTACAGCTGCCTTCTTCACTGCTGTCCTTTGTTCGATGACTTTTCTTCTGTGGTTGTCCCTCGAGACTGGGTTCAAAATTTTTTCCAAGTCTAGTATACGGCTTTCAAAATTCTCACGTTCTCTGATTACATGATGGCAGTTACCATTGCGTTCTTCGGTGCCAACAGTTTGGACTGTCAAGAAGTGAGGTTCTGGTGCAAAATTAACCTGTAGAGGTAAATAAAACACATTGAAACTTACAAGACTGCAATACCTACTACTTCAGTAAAGAAAAAACAGTAAAAAATTTAACAATGAGAAGTGGTAAAAGGCATAAAAACAGACTGTCGACATTCTTTTGGTCACGCCTTGAGAAAGGGTAAAGGTATAGTCACTGATGGTTTGTGGTATAGAGAGATGTACATAGAAAACATGTATAGCACATAGATCTTCGGTATTGGTCATGTTTACAAAAATACACATGTGAATTATGATCATTACTACCCATACACACCTTATTCGTTGAAGAGGAACACCTTCTGACACCATCAGTAGGATATTTTTCGTTCCACAACACATTAATTTTCTTGAGAGACTCTGGGGCATGACTACTAGCCAAAAGGTCAATATCTTCATCTGAAGACGAATCATCACCCCAAGCAAAGGTTGTCTCTGGTACATCTAAAGCTGGCTGGGTGCCACGAGTAGGTTTGTGACAGAACAAAATGTCTAATGATAAAGCTGGTGTGAAGAAGCCAGAATCACCCTCCTTCAAACCACTGTCATCTTCACAACAATTCTCATCTTCTGACCACGATGTCCGTCTGTCAAATAAAGCTGTCATTGTACCTGATGAATGGAAGGTGAAAACGTTTTAAACAAGTAGGTTAAAACGTTTTTAAAACAAGTATCAACGTTAGGATTACAATGTGATATTATAGAAGAATCTCTGATAGCAGACCCATACTACAGATACGACAGTGTGAGTGTTGCTTCCAGGAGTAACAATTACGGACTGGTGTAATGGTTTTCAGGCCAGTAACAACTGACAAGAGGGTGTTTTTGTGAAACAGGGGAATTCGACACCGGTGATATGTTAGTAGTATGGGATCTACATCCAATCTCTGACAATGTGTAAGTATGCGTTTCCTTAATGTCGTTGGCGAGAGTTGTATGTTTATTTTGGGTATTATGTTGGACAAATGCCCAGTGGTTGTGTGGTAGGTGTTTAGTTTTGGTGATAGGAAAGAAGTGTTGGTAGAATTCTACAGTACAAGAAGCAAAATTTGTTTGAGTCCAGGTGATTTGTCTGGTGATGTAAGCTCTGTGTGTCGTGTGTTTCCTTATTATATGTTTGTATTCTAGTTGTTTTTGTTGGCTGGGAGGTACATCTGATATGGTAGTGTGTTTTAGTTCTAAGTCTGTGAGTTGTTTTGTCTGATATGTTCTAGGTGTCTTTGTGTATCTCATTACGTATTCTTTAATAGATCCCAAATTTGGGAAATTTCATGTAAAGTGTATATTAGAATAAGATGTGGTATAGCAAGTTGAAGATGTCAGCCATGGGAAATGGATCTTTGGTGACGAATACTCGGATGAACTATCCCCGATGGATTCACAGATTACATGGCCATACATGTTGTTAACTGTCATTGGTGTTTCAATGGAGCACGTGTACAATGGAGGGTTTAAGTTCTTGGTGATGTGACCACTTTGTATTAGAAAGAAACCAAGAGTGTGGAGAGATGAGTGCTGTCTAAGGTTTTCTGTACCAGATACGGTGAAGGCCTTTGGTAATGTAAAACAAGGAAAGCGGTGACATTGATAGCGTCTTTTCAGATAAGACACATTTGACTACAGAAGTTAAATTTTTTTTTCTTAGTTTTGTGGACTTACTTTTTCCATAGCTATTTCTGTACTTGACCTTTTCCCATTTGGTGACTTATTTATAAGTTTAGTTGAAATATTTCTGTCTTTGGACGATGTTTTTCACATTTGGTTATATTTTCCTAGGTTTTTATAAATTTGGTCGAGACATTTCGTATTTTGGCCTTTTCGCCTTTGGTTATTTTTTCCTAGGTTTTTATAAGTTTGGACGAGCTATATCTGTATTTGGCCGACATCTTTCCCTTTTTGGTTGACAAATTTTCCGACTTTTCATAACCTTGAATGGTGTATTTCATTACTTGGTCAATATTTTTTTCCATTTGGTTGACACATTTTTCTACTTGGCCAAGATTTTTTTTCCATTGATTATTTTTATAAATTTGGCCGAGACGTTTCTCTCTTTAGGCCTTTTCATACTTGGTTAACTCCTAGATTTTATACATTTGACTGTTCCGACTTTTTCATAACTTCTTCTAAGACTTTGTTCATGTCTGGTAATGTAAGCTCTGAGCCGACAAGACAACATCATGAAAACAAAACCACTAAAGAAAATCAACAAAAAACACTTGATTTCAATATTTTTATCACCAAAATATGTGTGTTATTCATCAAAACACTTTAGTGATATATCATATGAAAAAATCAATGACATACCTGATTAGTGAAAAACAGTTTAGACATATATCGTAAGAAAAAAATCAATGACATACATGATTAGTGAAAAACAGTTTAGAGATATATCGTAAGAAAAAAAAATCAATGACATACATGATTAGTGAAAAACAGTTTAGAGATATATCGTAAGAAAAAAATCAATGACATACATGATTAGTGAAAAACAGTTTAGACATATATCTTAAGAAAAAAATCAGTGACATACATGATTAGTGAAAAACAGTTTAGAGATATATCGTAAGAAAAAAAAAAATCAATGACATACATGATTAGTGAAAAACAGTTTAATGATATATCGTAAGAAAAAAAATCAATGACATACATGATTAGTGAAAAACAGTTTAGTGATATAAGAAAAAAATCAATGACATACATAGTTAGTGAAAAACCAAAAAGTTCTTCTTTAGTGATCTTCATTCTTCTGGGCTCTGATATAGCTTGGTTGACTAAAACAACACTGTTGTTGTCGAAGTCATCACACCTGAGATATCATACAAGATATCTGAATACTTCTTTTTATCATACCAAAACCACCTGGTAGCGGTGGTCGACACTTTTTTCTAATACTACCACTTGATTGGGTAGCATAAGCGACAGGTCCTTGCAGTACGCCTTAAGGGCTGCCAAGCTGTCTCTATCATTTGGTTGGATATCCTCTGCTACTATGAGTGGACGTGTTGCCAGGGTGTCTAAGGGTGTCATCCTTTCTCGTGAAGTCTGGTGATGTAAGTACCGTTGTAGGTTCGAATTGTATAGATTGGTACGTATCTGACAGGGATAATCATTGTGAATGTTCCCATTATGGCGGGTAAGGTTATCATTGAAGATACAGTGGTGGCAGTCCGGTACTTGCGTTAGACTACGAGGCTGGTGTAAATATACAGGTGGTGCTGTCGTCTCTGGTATTGTAGTGTTTGGTGTATTCATACGTGGCTGATGACGTATTCGTTTGTGTTTTTGTAGGCCATCGTTCGTATTATATACCTTATCACATAACTGACAGAGGTATATCTGGTGCTTCTCAGTGTGAATGGTCCGAATGTGACGATTAAGGGTATACTTATCACAATAGGCTTTGTCGCACACTGAACACGTGAAAGTAGATCTGGTGGTCATATTGATAAACTGGTCATAAGTCACACTTTCGATTTTTTTTTCTTACAACCGCAAAAAATGTTCTGGTGTATACAATATATGTTTCACTGTTTTATCATATGCCGACGACACGAATAAGGCTCACACCAACCTGTTTCACTGCTGTAGCTAGCCAAGTCAGTACGTGAACAATATCTGCTTACTACACGAACAATGCTCACACCAACCTGTTTCACTGCTGTAGCTAGCCAAGTCAGTACGTGAACAATATTTGCTTACTACACGAACAATGCTCACACCAGCCTGAAGCACAAATACCTCTGTAGATACCCAAGTCAGCACGTGAACTGGTGTACCACGAACTTGTGTAGAGCGAGTGAGGATACGCCGTCTATTTTATACACTGGTTCTGCACACGACCCTACATAGCTGTCGTGGCAGTTTTTGTAGAGAGGCTATTCTCACACCGCCCACCTGCTTCCCTACAAACCGATGACTCATGCTACCACTTAATGATGTTTGCATATGGCGTTGATGACGTAGGGGTTGTCTCGGACATCCGCGTTCTTTACCAAAAGGGGTATGTGGTTTGTGATATTCTTGTAGGGCTACGTTTTGTTTATGTATTTGTTTATGGGTGAGTGTGTCTGTACTTGTGTATAGCTGATATTTACAGTAGTAATGGTATGGGTGTGTCTTTGTGCTTGTCTGTCTTTATGTGTATGTCTGTATGTACAAATGTATCAAGTGTGTACGCGTGTCTGTATTTTTTTTTTGTGTCTGTATTTGTTGTTGTACGCGTGTCTGTATGTGGTTGTGTATAGTTGTGATGACGGTAGTAATGATATGGGTTGTCTGTGTATGGTTGTCTTTGTGTTTGTATATGTGTCTGTACGTGGTTGTGTATAGTTGTGATGACAGTAGTAATGGTACGACTGTGTCTGTACTTGTGTATAGTTGTGATGACAGTAGTAATGGTACGAGTGTGTCTGTGCTGTCTCTGCACATGTGTATATCTGTTGATGTGACACTAGTTATGGTATGGGTTGTCTGTGTATGGTTGTCTTTGTGTTTGTATGTGTGTTTGTGTGACCCTCTTTGTGTATTTGATTATGGGTGTGTACTTGTGTATAGCTGTTGTTGTGACAGTAGTAATGGTATGGTTTGTCTGTACTTCTGTATCTGTATGTGTGTGTGTTTGGTTGTCTTTGTATTTGTGTGTATCAAGTGTGTACATGTGTGTACTTGGCTGTCTTTGTCGTTGTATGACAGTAGTAATGGTATGTTTTGTCTGTACTTCTGTATCTGTATGTGTGTGTGTTTGGTTGTCTTTGTATTTGTGTGTATCAAGTGTGTACATGTGTGTACTTGGCTGTCTGTGTGGTTGTATGACCCTCTTTGTATGATATTTTACACACCCCACAAAAAAGAGACTTGTATCTCTAACAACGCACCAGCTAATATTCTTGTCGCTAATATTGGTAGTACTATTATCACTACTAGTGATTCCTCCTCACTTTACCCACCACCATTGCACTATACGTACTTTCCCCTGCAATTTAAGTGGTCACTCGACCACTTGACCACTGCTTGACTACTGCTTGATCACGTCATCGATCACTTTAACCACTACCATAATCTTAGGCACATCGTCCTCTACAATTTAAGTGGTCACTCGACCACTTGACCACTACTTGACCACTGCTTGACCACTAATTTGCCACACTTTAAGCGTCACCATATCGTTACAATCACTTTTCCCTAAAATTTCTTCAGTTGACCACTTGACCACTGCTTGGCCACTGCTTGACCACTAATTTACCACTCTTTAATCATCACCATATCATTACAACCACTTTTCCCTAAAATTTCCTTACTTGACTACCTGACCATTACATGACCACTACTTGACCGCTAATGTACGACCCTTTAAGCATCACCATATCATTACAATCACTTTTCCCTACACTTTTCCTCACTTGGCCACCACTTGACCACTGCTTGACCACTAATTTACCACCCTTTAAGCATCACCATATCATTACAATCACTTTTCCCTAAAATTTTCCTCACTTGACCCTTTGACCATTGCTTGACCACTACTTGACCAGTGTGTGACCAACCTTTGATCATTACCAATAGTTGTTGGTCTAACACCTGATCGACTACCAGACTCACAAAACGCGACAACTTCTTGATCCTCATCAATAGTCTAACACTGGTTTGAGCCCCAGACTCCTACGACCCTCTTTACTTTTGTTCAAATGATAGTGACCGTCTACATAACACCGCTTATCAATACCCATTACATCTATGACCACCCATATATCGACCACTCCTAGTTGACCACTAATACCCACCCCTTACCATACACCATATCCATTACAACTTTATAAGATTTCATACAGGGCCAGGCATCTTTCTACAATAAGCAGCTCCCTCCGATCCCCTTTGGGTCGTAAACCATTTTTAAATGTAGTTTGATGTTATATACCAATAAAAAGCACTTGAAAATATTACTTTTTTGTTTTTAATTTTGTCTCTCTATTTTACTGTGTCAGACTCCTACAACCCTCTTTTGTTCAGTAACCAGCTACACCTCTACCCATACTTCGTCGAGTATAAAGACGACCCATCACACCCTTGACAGTTTATCTTTCACTATCTCACCACGCATACTAGCACACTCATATACTCCGTTCCTTTCTAACCAAAATATATAACTTTCCCTTCAAACCCTTCAACCGTACTCACACTAATTACTTTCACAGAAACAACCAAAATAGACACGAATACTTTTACGCCCGCTACCTTAATTACTTTCACAGATTTCACCCCGTTCCAGACCCGCCAGATCAGGCAGCCACCGCTAAAAAAAAACAATTTCACCCAGGATTTTACCATACTTTTCAGATTTTTCACTTTACCCTACTTCAGCATCCCCGCATCCAAAAAAATACGTGGACGTGTTCCAAACATCACTACTCACGGATGTATATTTTCGAGGCACTCCTTTGGGGTCTTCGTTGATGCTACCGAGTTCGTGCTATGTGCGATGCTCTCAGCTTGCTGTTCTGCGGAGAGTGACCGAGCCACATGGAGTAACTCCCCATGCAATGAATTCAACCCTCTCAACTTGAGTAACTAGAGTATTTTGTACTTCTATCATACGTTTATACAATTCCATTCGCTATTCTTTGCTTCGCCCAGGTTTTTCGACAGCATTTGGGAATGTCAAGTCAAACTGTTCAAGTCGCACTCACACAGCTGTCCACACTGGCAACTGCCCATGTTGCTATCTCTGGACACAACGAATGTACTGTTCCGCATTAAGATAACGGATCAACAGATCGCCATGTTGGAATTACACAGAGTGAGAATCTCACTTCATCTCTAGCTACTGTTTTCCTTGTACTTTGTGCTTGTTGTGCTTGTACATTTTTTATACTTGCACTTGCACATTTTTGTACTTATTGTGCTTGTACTCTTATTGTGCTTGTTCTGCTTGTACTTTTCTTATACTTGTACTTGTGCTTGTACAGTTCTGTACTTGTTGTGCTTGTACATTTCTTGTGCTTGTACTTTACTTGTACTTGTTGTGCTTGCACATGTTGTACTTGAACCTTCCTTGTTCTCTTGTAAGAATGGGCCAATTTGCAATGAGTATAATCTGACAACTATCTAAGTAACTAACTAACCAACTAACTATCTAACTAACCAACTAACTAACTATACAACTAACTAACTAACTAACTAACTAACTAGCTATCTAACTATGTATATTAACTATTTATCTATCTAACTATCTGTCTAACTAACTATCGAGCTAACTATCTAACTGTCTATCTAACTAACTAACAATCTAACCAATTATCATTAGCACCTTGCCGTCTTGACAGACGATAGTTTGTGCTCTAAAAAGGCATTATAACTTTTAACTATGGCGGTAGCGAGTGTGACTGATAAGGCCAATTTGCGCTGTAAATGTCCGTTCACAGTGGGTGCATGTGAACACGTGGTCATTTCCACCATCATGCACCATCTTACGTCTCAAACGCTTGGTGTGTGACTTTTCTGCAATAATTTTCTCCTTTGACTTTATTCCATTTCTGATATTTGCCCTCCATGCAACACGTTCAGCGGCGACTTGCTCCCAATGTGCATTATCAATGCCTGTATCAATCATGTCCCGCTTACACACATCTTTGTATCGTAGTAGAGGCCGACCCTGAGATCTCTTACCCATCTGTAATTCACCAAAAAAGATATCCTTTGGTATTCTACCATCATCCATCCTCCTAAGATGTCCTATCCATCTAAGTCTACGAAGACTGAGCATGGAATAAACTGTCACACAACCTGATCTTTCCAATACTTCAGTATTTGTGATTTTGTCTTGCCACTTAATACCAAGAATTCTTCGCAGACACCGCATATGAAAGCTGTTTAAATTGTTCTCTTGGTGTGAGTAAGTTGTCCAGGTTTCACTGCCATAGAGAAGAGTACTAAGGACACAGGCTTGATAGACAAGGACTTTTGTCTTGACAGTAAGCTTCCTGTTCTCCCAGACTCTTTTTCTTAACCTGTTCATTGTTGTTGCTGCCTTACCAATCCGGATGTTGATTTCCTGATCTAGGGATAATTTGCTATTTACCACTGATCCTAGATATGTAAAATGGTCTACTATCTCTAGTTCGGCGTCGTCAATAAAGATTGATGGTACCCCATGTGCACCTTGTGACATAATCTGTGTCTTCTTTTTGCTAATTGTTAAACCAAATTCAGAACAAGTATTGGAGAATGCAGATAGTAGACATTGCAATTCTTCCTCAGAGTGGGTCGTAACTGCAGCATCATCTGCAAAAATCAACTCTCTGATCAGTACCCTCCTAATTTTGGTCTTAGCCTTCAATCTCTGAGCATTGTAGAGGCCGCCATCTGAGCGTGAGTGAATGTATATACCACCATCCTGATCACGAAATGCATATTTCAGTAGAAGTGAAAAGTATATTCCAAAGAGGGTGGGAGCTAGTACACAACCTTGCTTAACTCCACTCTTGATTTCAAATTCTTCAGAAGTTGCACCATCAAACTTGATTATACCCTTCATGCCTGTGTGGAACGATTCCACAATGGACAGAAGAGTTGGTGGGCAGCCAATCTTCTTTAGTGCCTTGAACAGACCCTCACGACTGACCAAATCAAATGCCTTTGTGAGGTCGATGAAGGCAATAAACAGTGGTTGATTCTGTTCACGGCATTTTTCTTGCATTTGTCGCAATGAGAATATCATATCAGTGGTAGACCGGTTCTGTCGAAAGCCACACTGTGATTCGGGGTAGACTTGATCTCCTAGGACTTGAAGTCTGCGCAGAACAATTCTGGCAAATACTTTTCCAACAATACACAGAAGTGAGATACCCCTATAGTTGTTACAGTCGCTCCGATCACCCTTGTTCTTGTACAGCGTTATGATGTTTGAATCTTTGAAATCCTGTGGGACTTGTCCTTCACGCCAGCATAGCTCTATTAGCTGGTGGATCTGTAGAGTGAGTGTGTCTTGCCCACTCCTGATAACCTCTATTGGAATCCCATCCTTACCTGGAGCCTTGCCAGATGCAAGTTCATTTATAGCACACTTAACTTCTGTTATGGTGGGAAGTGTGTCCAGGTGGTCAAGAGTTGGTAGAGCCTCTATGGCGTTAAGGGCATCATCCGCTAGTTTGGTCTCACTTGAGTAAAGCTCCAAATAGTGCTCTACCCATCTGTCCATCTGCTGTTTCTTATCAGTGATGACTTCTCCAGTCAAGGTTTTCAGCGGTGCACTTCTTTTGATCACTGGACCACAGGCTTTCTTTATTCCTTCATACATGCTTCTTATGTCTCCCTTATCACTTGCGATTTGAATGGACTTACATAACTTGCTCCAATAATCATTTGCACACTGCCTGGCAGCCTTTTGCACATCCTTCCTAGCTTGCCTTAGCTCACTCAGAGTGTTACGCGTTGGTCTTTCCTTGTTTCTTAAGAGAGCTTTCTTCTTCTTATCAATCAAGGGCTGCAGAGTCTCGCTGTTGGCCGCAAACCAGTCCTGCCTCTTATGATCCACAGTGCCGTAAACCCCTACGGCAGTTTTATAAAGAGTTTCCTTAATTTGACCCCACTTTTCATTTACTGTACAATTTTCTGGTGTATCAGTGAAAGCGTCTTCAAGTTGCTGTTGAAACTGAAAGCACTTTTCAGGATCATGAGTGTTAATAATATTAATCCTGGGGCTAGATTTGTGTTTAGCTGTGTAGATTCTCTTTGGTCTCAGTCTAACTCTTGCAACAACCAAAGAATGATCTGTATCACAGTCAGCACTGTGGTAACTACGAGTCAATGATATATGGTTCAGATGTTGTCTCCGTGTGATGATGAAGTCCAGCTGGTGCCAATGGCCGGATCGTGGATGTTTCCATGTGACCTTATGCATCTCTTTTGTTTTAAAAAAAGAGTTTGTAATACATAGGTCATTACTGGTGCAATGCTCCAGCAGCCTTTGCCCATTTTCATTCATGCGACCGATGTTGTATTTTCCAAGGGACACTGGCCATGAACTCGAGTCCTTGCCCACACGAGCATTGAAATCACCGAGCATATAAATGTAGTCAGATTTTGGAACTGCCTTGATCACGGAGTCTAACTCCTCATAGAACAAATCCTTCACGTCATCAGAGGAATCGAGTGTCGGTGCATATGCAGTAATAATGGTGGCAAACCCACAAGAGGTTGCCAAGCGCAGGGATAATAGTCTTTAATTTCCTCCTGCTGGAATTTCAATCATTCCCAGTAGCGAATTCTTCACTGCAAAGCCCACACCGTGTTGCCTTTTTTCTGCCTGCCCTCTACCCTTCCAGAAAAAGGTGTAGTTGTTTTCCCTGAGTGACCCTTCCTCGGCGATGCGAGTCTCCTGCAGGCCAGCAATATCAATGTTAAGACGATTGAGTTCGGCATCAATCACAGCCGTTTTTCTCACATCGTCAATATTGGTCAAGTCAGTGGAAAATCCTGGACACATGGTTCTCACGTTCCAGGTTGCAAGCCGTAGCTTGAGGTTTCTATTTTTATTTTTGTTTGTACCTGGTGAGTTGGTTTTACAGCCTGCGATTCAGATTTTGTCCTAGCCCCAAGCACCCATTGAAGCAGGCAGGCTGTGGCGGATCAGCACCCAATTGGCTGGGGGCTGCCCAGCTTGAGGCGGACGGTAGCTGATCAGTGACACCTATAGGTGTCTCCCACCGTCAGAGGCAACGCGTGGCGCCTCATGTCTACGCCAACTGACAAGGACTTATAACCCGTAACAGTTGCCTCTCGCTTTGATTCCGAGACCAGTTAAGACCAGGGATGGAGTTATTGCCTCTCCATAGCACAAAGCCTGGGCTAAAATATAGAGATCATGTGTTGCCCATGCAGCATGATCCCTCTCTCGGCCTGCCTAGTTCACTCCAGAGGAAAGGTAACACCCCTACATCTGGAACAAGACAAGCTGCAGAAGCTGCCGGATCAGCAAAGCAATGCTCTAACTGTCCGCCTGTCGGAGCTTCGATCCTAGACCAGTCGCCAACCAAGACTTAGGGCCTGGTCTGCCCTGCCATGACAATTTTGTCTTTAGCTTGCATTTCCTAGCACCAGGGTAAGGCGTGTACCCTCCCAATTGCGCTCTTCCGCCCGAAGCCGTTGGCACAATGTGGGGTGTCGGGATTGGTAAGCGCCGCCCAACGTTCGGCGCTAACAGAAACCAGGTAGTACCGTCTACTGTTATACGGTAGCTCAGTCATATCTGACTAAGACCTGACTGACCTAACTAACTAACAATCTAACCAATTAACTAACTATCTAACTAACTATATAACTAACTATCTATCTAACTATCTGTCTAACTAACTAACTAACTAACTAACTAACTAACTATCTAACCAACAAATCAACTAACAAACTGTCTAACTAACTAACTATGTAACTAACTAACTATCTAACCAACAAATCAACTAACAAACTGTCTAACTAACTAACTATGTAACTAACTAACTATCTAACCAACAAATCAACTAACATACTATCAAACTATCTAACTATCTGTCTAACTATCTAACTAGCTAGCCTATCTAACTAACTATCTAACCAATTAACTAACTTACTAACTACATAACTAACTAACTATCTACCTAACTATCTATCTGTCTAACTATCTATCTAACTAAATATCTATATAACTAACTTTATAACCAAATAATCAACTAACAAACTATCAAATTATCTAACTATCTGACTAACTAACTATCTAACTAACTATTGTATCTATCTAACTATCTAAGCAATTAACTAACTGTCAAACTGGCTAACTATCTAACTAACTAACTAACCAATTATCTAACCAACCAGTTAACTTACTAACTAACTACCTAACTTATTGTATGTCTTGTGAACATGACTTGGTTGTTACTTTCCGTGTTGTTGGATTTCTCGTGTTCGTCTGTCTATACTCTAGAACAGTGGTTCACAACCGGTGGGGAATTCCTGGGAGGGGGGGGGGGGGATTTTAGGTTTCCAAAAGGGGGGGGGGGGAATAAAGATTATTTCAAGATCGCATTAATACAAGAACCAGCTACTTGGTATTGTTTTTCCCTCTAAATTTTACGGTTCTGTACTTCACGCCCTAATTAAATTCATTTTATAACGTAAGTAGACCCGCAAATCGCGTTTTATGTAGATGTCTAGACTTGTTCTAGTTTGTGCTATTAAATTTAGCTTCCATGTTTATGTATACTGTGTAAGGTTGGGGGTGGTGATTTATTGGGAGGAAATTCGAAAGGGAGGAATGACGTTCTGAACATATGGTAAAGGGGGAGGGGGGGGGGGGGGGCATGGGCCAAACAAAATTGAGAACCACTGCTCTAGAATGTGTTAACACATTCTATCCTAGTCGGCTATACTTAATATCGTTCATTGGTTGGTTTGTTTGTTGGTTGAGTCACTGCTTGGTTGAGTGACTGTTTGTTTGAGTGAATGGTTGGCTGAGTTACTGGTTGGTTGAGAGACTGATTGGTTGAGTGAGTGATTGTTTGGTTGAGAGACTGGTTGGTTGTGTGAGTGACTGGTTGGTTGGTTAAGTGACTGGTTGGTTGGTTAAGTGACTGGTTGGTTGGTTAAGTGACTGGTTGGTTGAGTGATTGGCTTGTTCGTTGGTTGGTTGAGTAACTACGACCCCAGCCTGCCACAGTTTGATACTGATTCTGTTCTTGTTGCAGCATTCTTAATTCTCTAATAAATCAGTTATAATTATTCATATTTCTAGTTCTTTCACTTGAACGTATTCAGGTCCAGCGTATCCTGGTGTGATCCCGGCATTATGTGTTGTAGGATGTTAAGAGTCTCGTTTTTTGCCTCGGCGTCTATGACGTCACGGTAATGAACGGAGTTTCACAATCGCGGTATACCGGGCTCAGATTCAGCCCGCAGAGATTTGGGAGCAGACCACTTTGCGTTGATTGTTACAATTTTATGAGCACCAGCCTTTCAGAATGCCTAGGAAATCACAAACAGCTAATAAATGCTGGTGGTGAGTGCGACGTCTATTGAGCCGTTTAATCGGCTAGTGGCCGTGAATCAGTTTCAAAAAAGGAACATGCTACTACCTTAACAATGTTCTTTGCTCGATTGTCTAATATGTCTCTGTGTTTAGTTAGTTCTCCATAACCAAATGAATCGATAGTGCTGTTGTTGTTTTTTTTTCTTCATTGAGCAATTTTCCCATTGAAATCTCCCAGTGAAATCCCCCATTACAATCTGTATGTGCTCGTGTAATTAGTTTGTCCTAGATAGGTCTCTGCTCAGCATTAAAACTATTTCTGATTTATTCCTGTTCGTGCAGCACATTTGTTGTTTATACAATACAGGAATTTGTGTTTCTTTTTGTAGTTTGTTTAGCAGCAATTAGTGTTATTTTCTTGTTGATATTTCAATGCAGAAGGTGTAGAACTTCCTGTTGTTATTCCTCTGCAATAAGGGTAGAATATCTTGTTGTTATCTCTATGCAGTAAGTGTAGAATTTCCTGTTATTATTCATCTACAATAAGTGTAGAATTTCCTGTTATTATTCATCTACAATAAGTGTAGAATTTTCTATTGTTGCGATATTTCATTAACGATTAGTGAGGATCGTCATCATCCACTCTCAACAGATCCATGGATGCTCCAATCCCCACCTGAACATCTCCGCCAGCGTATATCGAATGATCGAACCTGTTGTGTGTTGTTTAATCAAATGTCTTGTGTTGGTGACAAAGTTTTCACGTCTAACGGCTCCTTGCTTCACTCCCATCTTCCTCACTCTGGGCAAGGATGCAGATTATCAAGTGTCCTTCAAGTCATTTAACCGTCCTGCGTCTTCTTTTTTAGTCCCACTAAGTGCCTTTCGGTCCATAGTGGACCACCAAGGCCCATTGCCAGTGTTAGTGGACAGTTTTTTGGTTGGTTCGAGTTTGCAGTTTGATTGACCATCTCTGCCAGATCGTAGCCAGATCAAGTGCAGATAAATCTACGCTTTGTGGTGTTGACTATGCCTGGCGCGTTGCGATATGTCAAACAGTAATTGTTCGTTTTTGTTGTTACAGTAACCCATACAATGCGTAGAATAAAAGTCAAATAACTGCATTTTTTTAACGGGCAGGCCTACGTGACTAAACTAGTGTCTCTTAAACGTAATTGAAACACGCATTCACTGTTAACGTCCACCTCTCTTCCAAGTTCTCTATTGGAATTAAAGGGCTCTATAAACAGTCAAAAGTGTTTTCACGCAAACAGTTTTTATGCCGCTCAAGTTATTTCCTCTTCCGAGAGTCTGACAATACTTGCATACTGAGTACTAAACACGATTCAGTCAATAAATCGATGCCACAGCTTCACGCTGTGTGTAGCCCACCGCAGATATTGTATTAAGCTCAATTAGACATTATTTATGCAACTCTCTCATGCAAAGTACTTTAATGAAAGAAACTTTCAGTCCATTTGTTGCTTTCCCTATAATTTCATGTTTATTTCCCCTAGAAAGTATTTCTTTTATTACCTCCCATGATTGTCATCTGTACTTTGACATTGGTTCGAAGTCATGCGCAGTCGATTTAGGAGCAGATTGCTCTGTCTCGATGTTCATTATGATATGAGCGTCAGCCATTCAGTAAGGATCGGCAAGCTACCGAACGTAACCTTACCTAGAAAATAGCAAACAGTGAATAAATACTAGGGCTGACTGTCATGTTCTGTACAGGCCATGCAATTAACTTCTAACTTCATCGTTATGACAAGACTCGTCATGACAGGTTCTCTCAGTCACTGGAGTGGTATGACGTTTTCGGACAAGTCACTTCTCTCAGTTCTAGTTTTGTGACACTCATAAACAACCCTGGTAAGATAATGTGATGGCTGTCCCTTGCATTCCCCGTTCATATGTGTGGTTTTGTTTGGTTTTTTACCTCCGCCTTTGACAGTAATTTCCGCCCTCCCGGAAGAGTGGATGTCCTGCTCTGCTTAGCTACAGAGTTGTCCACTTGTTCATTTCTTGTGGTGGATATTCCGTCTCGTGAACTGTGTTTGCCATACTTGCGTGGGTGACCTGTGCTCTTTCACGTGAAGGCTCAGTTCCAAAGTCTCCTTCATTAACAAGAAAGAACCTCGCTTCAACAATAACAACATCAATTAAACAAAGACATCGAGTTGACAAGAATATCAATCCAATAAAGACATCAAGTTGAATGGAACATCAAGTAAACAAAGACATAGAATTGATAAGAACATCAATTCAACAAAGACATCGAGAAGACAAGAACATCAATTTAATATGACATTGCGTTTTATAAGAACAACAATTACACAAATATATCTTGTTGACAAAGACATTAATCCAACAAAGACATGTAATCAGCAACATTTTTGAGTTAACATTCCGTGCTCAATAACACCATGCCAATAGCGTTATTTAGTCAACAATAGCATCGAGTCAGCAATGGCATCGAGACAACAATGGCATCGAATCAACAATGGCATCGAGCCAACAATGGCATCGAGTCAACAATAGCATCGAGTCAGCAATGGCATCGAGTCAACAATGGCATCGAGACAACAATGGCATCGAGTCAGCAATGGCATAAGGTCAAAAAGGCACAAGGTCAACACTAGCATAAGGTCAACAATGGCATAGAGTTAATAATGATAGAGAGTCAACAATGGCCTATAGTCAACAATGACATAAGGTCAACAATGGCATAGAGTCAACAATGGCATAAGGTCAACAATGGCATAGAGTCAACAATGACATAGAGTCAACAATGACTCAGAGTCAACAATGGCATAGAGTCAACAATGGCATAGAGTCAACAATGACATAGTGTCAGCAATGGTATAGAGTCAGCAATGACATAGAGTCAGCAATGGTATAGAGTCAATAATGACATAGAGTCAACAATGGCATAGAGTCAGCAATGACACAGAGTCAGCAACGGCATAAGGTCAACAATAGCATCGATTTAACAGTAACGTGGGGTCAACAATAACATCCACTCAATAATAACAGTAGATCAATAATGATATCGAGTCAGCAACAACATCGATTCGACACATCATTTGTTGTATTTTTACAATGCACGCTCATTCTTCCACCAATCACTAACTCACAGCATTCTCATCCACAGACCACCTCCACAGGAACCAGCGTCAAGAAAATCAAGAAAAAGAAAAAGAAGAAGAAGAAGAAATTTGGAAAGGTAAAGAAGATTAAAGGTAACAAAAATAAAATAGGGAAATTACCGAAGATATCAACAGGATCAAAATCCAAGATATCAATAGGATCAAAATCCAAAACAGGGAAGAAAAAGTCTGGATAAGGAACAGAGACAACAGGGATAATTAGATTTTCATTGTTTTCTGTTGAATTCGTAGTCTGGTGTTGTATTGGGTACAGTTAATAATGCATAAGTAAGTTGGTCTCTTTGTTATTTGGTTGCATGCAAAACTTGATCAAAATTTGAGTGCTTACATTGATTGTTTATTGGCAGGTTAGCTACTTTGATAGTTTAATGATAAGTTAACTGGTACTGCATTGTTAAAATGATGATACATTATAATGAACTGAAATTAACAGGCTCGGCATTGTTAATATGATGATAAATTATAATGATAAATTAACAGGCACTGCACTGTTAAAAATATCGTAAATTAAAATTAAAATTTAACAAACATTGCGTTGTTAAAATGGTGATAAATTAACGGTTACTGCATGGATAATATTATTGAATATGATATATTAATCGGATTCACAAATAGTCTGATGATACAAAATTAGACGACATTTATAGACAGAGTAAACTTTGCCTACACTGATTGTTGTTATAGTTAAATAATGAGCAACTTTGAAAATGTGTTGTTATTTAATTTGCAGTTTTGACAACCTGATGCCAAACTGATTTAGAAAATTGAATATCGAATGGTAATTTTAATGGGGAAAAGATAGATTGGTGATAATTTAAACGAATATGCCAACTATCAGTGTAACGTGGGTAATTCGATGTTAACTTAAGTTGAAATGTTGATAGTGTGATGATGATGATGATGATGATGATGATGATGATGATGATGATGATGATGATGATGATGATGATATGATGATGATGATGGTGATGATGATGATGATGATGATGATGATGATGATGATGATGATGATGATGATGATGATGATGATGATGATGATGATGATGATGATGATGATGATGATGATGATGAAACAGCTGACACATTGTAAATGTGATGATAAATTAAAAGATCAGACGAAAATTAATTGGTTGTATTGATGTCACAGTAATTAATGAATACCTTTGACATAGTTATTGATGTTATATTTGAATGGCAATATTGATGTTTTATGTCAAATAGATTGGAAAATTTGATAGTTTGACGACTTTTACAGCTATCACTAATTATTTATTGATGCCTTTTAATAGTATTGATAGTAAACACGGTCAACAGATGCCTGAAGAAGTCGGATGTGTCGGCCGATAGGCTCAAATATCGCAGCTCTGCTGTAAACAAGCACAACGCAATTACGTCCAAAACAAATATTCCGACCAAACGAAGAAGAAGAAATATTGATAGTGTAATAGTAATTTAAAGACAACGGTGCACTGTTATTGAAGATTAATCAACCTATATATATATATATATATATATATATATATATATATATATATATATATATATATATATATATATATATATATAGATAGTGCAATGATAATTACTCAACAATACGGACAATGTAATGATAAGTAATCAACAATAGTGATAGCGCAATGAATGCTATGGACTGAGAAAATATGAATAAGAATGTCCTACAAGAAACAAATTAAAACCGCCAATTGATTATAGAAATTATACCTGTATAGTTAAGATTATTTTGTGGACTTTATGAGGAGAAAGCAAATGAACATTCACTGACAACTGACAAACTTAATGGGAAAAGAGCATGGGGAGCCAAGAGAGCGATACCTGGATGCCTTGACCACATGGCAACATTGGGACAATTACTAAGACCTAAACCTAGAATGGCCTAGGGGTTAACGTCTGTCTCCGTAATCCAGTATATTCTCGTGAGTAATGTCACCTGCGCGAGAATCGGTAGCGGTTCTCGCCGCGTTGGTAACTTAGGGGTATGTGAGCCGGTGGCTCAGAAAGTAATGGCAAACTACTGAACTTAATCTTGCCTAGTACATCAACAGCAGCTGAAAAATACTGATGTTGACTGCAATGTCCTTTAAAGGATATAAATGTTTTGCGTATCCTTTTACAGGACTTAGCTGTCAACAGCAGCATCTTTCAGCTGTCTGTTGATCTCTTGGCAAGATTACGCTCAGTAGTTTGCCATTGCTTTCTGAGCGGCCGGCTCAGTATCCGCAAGTCACGAGCGGGGGTCGAACCACCTCAGTTCTCGCTCCGCTGCGAGACTCTGCGTGATAAACGGGATTACAGAGAGAAAGTGTTGTAACCCCACAGCCAGAGAGACCGGCTTTAAAGGATATGCAGAAATAAAAAAAAAACCTAGTCAGGAGATCGTGTAATATTGCGAACCACGACCGCTCACGCTTATCGGCATGGCACTTGATGATGATGAATGATATTGTAATGATAATTAATCTACAAAATTGACGGTTTATAGATAATTAATCAACAGTATTGATAGTGTTATTATAATGAATCTACAACCTTGAACGCGTTATGTTAAATAACAACATTGACAGATTTCTGACACACTAATTCTCAATGCCCATAGCTAAACAAATATTGACGATGAGATAACTGTATGATCATTTAATTAAGACAATCGTGATTGATAAATCATTGCACTGCCAAACTTGTATCAGTCAGATTAGCAATAACGGATTATGTCATCTTTTTATGACCTCCATGATATACTGACAGATATACTGAATCATGTTTGTATTAGTCACATTAACCCAGTCCCCATGGCGCACAGACTCCAACGGCTGTCTATGTAAGAACAGCGAGGTCCAATTCATGTTAGTATCACAGCCTGAGATTCTGAGATAAGTAGCAAATAATGTTTTTCAAATTTCCATTTTCTCTTCATTGCTCTCATTTTTTTTCATCTTTTTATTCTTCTCATCCTGTTCTTATGCCTTAATGTAGTCACTGAAGGATCTTCTCCGTAGTTATATGTTTTGTTTTATGTATGTATTTGTGTGCTGATGAAGGCTAGTCGTCGCAACCTCTTGTATTATTCGTAATTCTGTTATGTAAAGCTGCATTACTTTGTGTTATTATATATTGTTTACATTAGCCATAAAGGATTACTTTAGCTTTTCATGTCAGTGATATTCTGTAAGACACGCTGTTCATTGTTGTATTAGTCTCTCACGTTCGCAGTAATGGATTACTCCATCTTTTTATGACCTTGATGATAGACTGGCAGAACCATTGCGCAAGTTTGATTTATCACTCTGGAAATAATGGAGAACCCCATCTGTGCATGAGGGTAATGATACAACGCCAGAATATCTGGCATTTCTGTATTAATCACTTTAGGGATGCTTCATAATATCATCTGTTCATGATCGTAAGGAAACGCTGACGGTAGTAATGTTGATTTTTCTGTCAGTCACATTAAGAATAATTGATAACACCACTTGTTCATGATCATAATGATACACTGACAGATTCAATGTTGATTTTTCTATCAGTCACATTAGCATTAATAAATTACATCATCTTTAATGAATTTAACGATGCATTGCCAAAAGCACTGTTCATTTCTTTGACCAGTCTTTCTTTAAGTAACACAGCTGTGCAGCGTGCGCTTTCTATAAAACCTCTGCTTCGCTTTAGGCACTTGTAACCCCTTGCATGATCAACTACGTGTTATTTGTCTGTTGTCATTATGTACACTTATTACGTATCCACTGTGGCATAGTGGTTAGAGCACTCGCCTGACAAGACAGTGGTCCAGGATCAATTCCCATCAGGTCCAGGATTCATTGTTTTGATTACTACCACTCTGAGGTTGATCCAACCTCATAAAAATGAGTACATGGAAATTTTCAGAATTTTCATGAAATTTTCTGGGAAGGATGGGGTCGAGGAAAGTAACTGGCCACCCATCTCAAATATCATGGCCTAGAACATGTGAAGGTCTTAAAACTTCACAGGCCTACGACGGTATCAGCTATGGAGCTACTACCGTTTACACGTGTTGTAGTTTCTTCCATACTTCCCCGTGGCTTGATTGGGCCTGTATTCTCTTGCATGTTTGTATTATAACAAATATACTGTCATTTACTGCCAATATAGTACCTTGCGGTGTATGGCAGAGGGGTCTTTGAGCCTTATAACAAATATAATAAACGGGAATACCCATTATAACGCTGAGTTAATCACTTTAGAGCAAAATGGAATGATTATAATATATGGAGGAAACACCCAAAATAAACATGAATTAGGAACAGGATTTGTCATCAAAAAAGAGTTATGGGGGAACGTTTTAAACTTTAAAGCTTTTAATGACAGGATTAGTAAATTACGAATAAAAGGTAAATGGAAAAATATAACGATGATTAATGTACATGCACCTACTGAAGAGAAAGAAGATGATATTAAAGAAGACTTTTATAATGATCTGGAAGATGTCATAGAAGAAACCCCCAAACAGGACATCCTGATTGTGCTGGGAGACTTCAATGCAAAAATAGGTAGAGAGCAAACTAATAAAAAAGTGGCCGGTATGGAAAGCCTACATACAACTTCAAATGATAATGGATGGAGAGTCATCAACCTGGCAGAAGCCAAAGGACTGCAGGTTAGCAGTACCAGACTACAAAGAAAGGATATACACAAACAAACTTGGAAATCATGTGACAAGAGAACCTATAATCAAATAGATCACATTTTAATTAACAACAGAAATGCATCAAACATACAGCAAGTCAGAAGTTATAGAGGAGCTGAGTGCCACAGTGACCACTTCCTCGTTGGAGCAAAATTTAAAATAAAACTTCAGAGAGCTTTCTATACTAAATTACAAAGATTACACCCAACATATAACAGAGAAAAACTGCAAGACATTACAGTCAAAGAGAAATTTACAGATGAAATAAAATGTAAACTTGAAACTCTGCAAAACCCTTTGGAGGAAAGCATTGACCAAACTTGGTTGAACATCAAGAATACAATTCAGTCTACCGCAGAAGAATGTCTCGGTGTGTTAACCACGCATAGAAAGAACAGATGGTTCAATCAAAAATGTGAAGAAGCAGTCATTAGGAAGAAGAATGCCAGACATGTATGGTTAAATGACATCAATAACATCCAAAAGGAAGAGCATTATAGAAATGAATGTAAAGAGGCTACAAAAATAGTCAGACAGCAGAAGCGAGAATATATGAGTAATATAATCAAAGATATGGAAACTAATCACCAGAAAAATGAATCCAGAAAATTTTTTAAAGAACTGAAGTCAATGAAACGAGGGCACCAACAAAACACATATGGTTTAAAAGACAAAAATGGGAATATGATAAATACCAATGAGGAAATGTGCAACACATGGAAAGAATATTTTATTGAATTACTAAATTGTGAAGCTCCAAGTAACATTTTCTCACAGGAAGAGGTTCTAACATGCGAACCACAAATTGAAGAACCTACATTTGAAGAAATCCTATATGTAATCACACGACTTAAAAACAATAAGGCAACTGGGACTGATGGAATTGCTGCTGAATTTATAAAGGCAGGTGGCCATGCATTACATCTAAAGCTATACGAACTAATAATAAAAATCTGGAGGACAGAAGAATTACCCCATGACTGGAAAGAGTCATTATTGATACCTATCTTTAAGAAAGGAGACAAGTTCCAATGTGGAAATTATAGAGGAATATCACTACTGTCCACAAGCTATAAGATACTATCCGCAGTATTACTAAATAGATTAAAACCATATTCAGAAGACATATTAGGTGACTACCAGGCGGGTTTTAGACAAAACAGATCAAGAATAGATCAGATATTTATCTTACGACAAATAGCCGAGAAACATTGGGAATATAAAAGAGATCTCCATAACATTTTTGTGGATTTTAAAAAGGCTTATGATAGTGTCCATAGGAATAGTCTATGGAATGCTATGCAGGAATTTGGAATACCAAGGAAGTTAATCAACATGACCAGACTATGCATGGAAGATACTTATAATATAGTAACATATAAAGGCAGGAAATCAGACCCCTTCCAAATAACATCTGGCTTGAAACAGGGTGATGCACTATCGCCGCTACTCTTCAATCTGGCTCTAGAGAAAGTTGTAAGGAAGGTAAAGGAGGAATGTGATATTGGAGGAACATCCAAGCTGCTTGGTTATGCAGATGATATAGATATTATAGGGCAAAGTGAACAAAAGACATTGGAAATATTGACTCACTTAAAGGAAAAAGCCCAACAGATGGGGCTGGTTATCAACCAAGATAAGACAGAATATATGGTAATTTCAAGAGACAGAATGGCTAGAAACTCTGGCCACATACAAATAGATAATATGACCATTAAAAGAACGGAAACATACAAATACCTGGGTACGATCTTCAACTGCTCCAACATCATAAGGGAAGAAATACAAACTAGAATCAACTCTGGAAATAAGATATACTATGCACTACAACATCTACTAAAATCAAAGGCGCTATCTCGTAACACCAAAATCACAATATACAAAACACTGATCAGACCAGTTGTGCTGTATGGCTCTGAAACCTGGAGTACAACGAAAGGAGACGAAGCCTTGTTACAAACCTTTGAGAACAAAATTTTAAGACGCATCTTTGGACCCATTAGGGATACACAAAGTGGAGAGTGGAAAAGAAGAAGTAACAAAGACATTTATGATCTGTTTAAGTCCCCGCTAATCACTGGTATCATGAAGGCTAATAGACTACAATGGCTGGGGCATATAGAAAGAATGGAAGATAATAGGGAAACAAAACTCGCTTACACTCAGGAAATAAATGACCGTAGACCCCGAGGTAGACCAAGAAGGCGGTGGAGAGATAATACATATACAGACCTACAAGCACTTGGAATCAACGACTGGCAAGAGAAGGTCCACCAGAGAGACGAATGGAGACGGATTGTATCTGCAGCAAAGAACCTCAATGGCTCGGAACGCTGAAGAAGAAGAAGAAGTTAATCACTTTGTTTTGTTTCGTTTAACAACCACCAGCTGGTCATGATTTTGTTTCGTTCTATAGCTTTAGACTCGACCTTAGTCCACACACTTGCTACTATGAATGAGTACACTGGACTGTTTTTTGCGTGTGGATTAACTTTCTCTACTCTCAGTGTCCATGGCCATCCGGACAACCAACTCCGACCTCTGGGATATTTATTTACGTCCCCAAGTCAAGGACTGAAAGTCAACATTTTAGTCCAGGGACCGGAATATGAAATGCACGCACAACACCGAGGTCAGCAGTGAAAGCTTGAGTGGGTTAGAACTCTCAGTGAGGCCGACCTCCAGCGGGTCATATTACCACACGGATGCCGTTCGGCCACCAAATATATTCACCTAACATGATATTTAGGTAGCGATGTAGACAAATATGGGGGAGGGAGGGTGGCGTAATACACGGATACATGTTAGTCTCCTCTCATAAGTCACACAAGGAGAATTTCAGCACAGTGCACTAACAGGGTTGTACGAGCTATGATCCCGTGTGTGTTTACCAGAATCACGTGTGCTGTAAATAAATATTCTTTTGTGGATAGGTTTTGTCATTTTGTAATATAACCTAGGCAGCCACCTTATCCGACCTGCCCCATTTTATTTCTAATCATCCCAGGAATTCTTACCGTATACAAAGAATTTTTCGCCCTGGTCAGACAGGACTAGACATACGACCCATTACCCATGGATCAGGGAGACGTATATCACTCTTTTCTCATTTTGTGAAAATCGCAAGCACTTCATTTAATTAACAAATGTCTGGAATAAACATAATAAAAGTAACACATGTCTGTAATAAATTGTCTTTAATTAACAAATGTCTGGAATAGACAGAATTTAGGAAACAATATCATGAAACAGACAGAATTAACCACAAAGACAGTCCGGGACAGAACATCATGTTATGTGGTTTGGTTGTTGTCATTATTCTTCCTTTTCTTCTGTCCTTCATTAACTGAACGAACGAAGGAACGAAAGAACGAACAAACGAACGAACAAACTTTATTTTTAAAGGAAGGGCTAATAATTTGGCACACCGGCCCGACTAACATTCTGCCCTTCTATCACTCTCTTTCATACATTATTTCATCCATCCATCACTTATGAGTCTAACCGAGAACAACAATAACATTATCAAAACATGCATTATAAGGGCATGGGAAATGTGCAAACATCATTATTATATGACTCATCATCATCATCATCGCCAAGTGCCAAGCCAGCTGGCGTAGGCTTCATGTCTCTCCACATACCTCGGTCTTTGCAGTTCGGGATTAACTCTGCTGCTGATAATCCTCCATGCCACCGTCTCAATCCGTCAACCACCTAGGTCAGCCTCTGCCTCTCTTCCCCTCGATCTTTCCAGTCGTCACGATGTTCCCCAATGCCTCTCTTTTCATAACATGCCCAAAGAATTGTTTGTCTCTTTCTCATTGCTGTATATAATTTTATTGTTACATTAGCTCTTTCAGGCAATCGTCGTTAGTTACTCTGGCAGTCCAGGGAATTCGCAACATTCGTCTTAGGAACCACATCTCTGTTGCTTCCAGCTTCTTTATAATTTGTTTATTCATGAAAGCTTGGAAAATAATGTGGTGGTTTCCCCTTGCCTTCCACATCCACATAGGGAGTATTTTACCTCTCCTTTTTCCGGCTGTCAGAACAAGTGAGTGCCCTGCCCTGCTCAGCTGCATAGTTGTCCAATTTTCGCGGTGGATACTCTGTCCTCAGGGCTGCGTTTGCACACCGTAATTACTCATTAATATTAATTATTGATGTGGCAATCAACAGTTACAAGGAACATACTGTACTACCATTATGGTAATTATAATAGGGTATTATTATTATTATTATGATTATTATTATTGAATGTAATCAACATAAGCTAGCGGCTTCTCCACTGAAGCATCCAGTGAACAGACAGGTCTAATTTTAGGCGATGGGGTTGTGAATGGATTGGGATCGAGACTTCATCAAACGACGATTGAATGCAGAGTCAGGGGCTGGCTAACCACTAGGCCGTTGCGGAGTACCCAGTCAGACAAGTGGGAGTTGTGGTGGTGCAGTGGATATGTGCTTGCTTGCCGCCGCGGTGGTTATGTGTTCAAATACCTCATGAGGCAGGGAATTGTTATTTTAACTGATAAGTGCCCAAGGTTAATAAATTGCCAAATATGACCTCCCATTTGGATAGAAGGATGATAAATCGCCATACTACAGCCATCGTGTTGTTTATTTTGTTTCGTGGTATCTTAGGCAATTTCATTATGTGACGACAGTATGTGACGGCAGGGTGTGACGACAGTATGTGACGGCAGGGTGTGACGACAGTATGTGACGGCAGGGTGTGACGACAGTATGTGACGGCAGGGTGTCACTGGTTATTTTCTTTGCCCTGGATCAGCCTTCCGGAGTTACTGTTTACCCAAACCCTCACTCCGAGCTTGTAGAGGACATTGTACAGTATGCTAACTCTATGTTAGACATCTCTCGAACGTAACATTCTCAGACATAACATTTCTCAGACATACCATTCTCAAACATAACATTCTCAGACATACCATTCTCAAACATAACATTCTCAGTGTCAACAACTCAACTGACAGGCATCATCGGGTACTTCTCACACACCCATACAAGACAACTTGCAAGTCGTGTGGGAGGCAAAATGCATGGTCCATTTTATTGCCGTTGGCTCGCTTACAAGCGGTAAACAGTCGCTGATGCAATACACAATATACAGCCACAGAATTATCTAACACAAACTGCTAACCCTATGCTAGTTCTATCTATTAGTGAACACAAAACTCCTAACGCTATTCTAAACGATGTGAACGCCCCAAGTCCAGTCTCCCGTCTGCCTAACATCTCTCCCGTGGTTACACACCACGCGGGGTGACCTTCACCTTCGTGCGTGTTACCTCACATCGCACGCTGCTGGCAAACGTGGCCTGTTGAGTGTCTACTCAACTGTGCTATGGCTTCACGAGGTGTGGTACTATCGTGATTAGAGTGCTAACTCTCTGAACACCGCCTGCGTGCCTCATGAGGGAGTGGCTAACCTTCTCTTATTCCCTCATCTCCCCTGCTCTTGCCTCGGGCACCGTATCTCCTCTTGGTCCCTCCAGGATTGACCGCTCTCCCTGGCGGAGGGGATGCGGTCGAGTCTTTGACACACACCCGCCCCTCTTGTGTTGCGTCATCAACTTTCACTTATTGGTTGTGACGCAAGGCGGTTTCTAAACAAAAAATTAGTGTCTCTAATTTTTGTCAAAGACTCTAGATAACCTGGCTCTGGGCATTCCAATAGACTATTAATAACTATTGTCACAATGTAGTAAAGCCTCAATTGGCTACTGGCAATCGCCACAAACTTGCCTGGTTGGCGTGAGCCCCTACTCACATGCTATATTATATTTCTCAGAGGTATGTCTGAACCGGACCGTTGTCTTATAAGACCTGCCCTCACATAGTAAATTAACTTACTACCCATACAAAGTTGACTTTCTTAGGGTCAACACATGAATTGCTTCATGTCCCCCATATAATATTTAACAACCATTCTACAAGAGTGTGTGCGACAGGCTTTACATCCTTCGCTTCCGCGCGTAAGACTTTATTTCACTGTTAATTTAGTTCTTCGTTGTCTATTATGTCCCCTGGCCCCAAATTATCTGCCTTTGATTTACAAATAGTGTATGCAATTTATATGTTTGTTTTTCTGGTTGTTTGCGTGTTTGGATGTAATAAATCTACTAATCTAAGTTCTACTCTATATTTCTAACTTATCTGTGTATGTATGTTAGTTTTTTGAGTGTCATAATTTTGTTCAATGTGGCCACAAGCAGGTATATAACACTGATTCGTGACTACATTCCATTGTTATGAAACCCAAAATACTGTAATCTAAGTTCTAAACCATATTACAGACAACACATTTACACTAGTACATTTTTACTAACGAAAACCAACATTAACACAGAGAAATACTAAAATTGTAAAATGACCATACTAATAATTGGTAATGTTAGGTCGATGGTATGGTTTTCCTTAGGATGGAATAAATTATACTGCACTAAAGCTAACTGAAATGTAATAATCTAAATGGTACTATTTCTATCATAATTTTAGTTTCGCTTGTAATTAACTATTCTTACGTCTAATCTAAAATTTAAGTTTAAATTAAAGTTAAGTAACTGGGTTAATTACTGTACTAAGTAAACTATTTAAATAAATGAGAATAATATATTACCTAATTCTATCTCTAATTTATCACTATCTTAAAATACTATCTTACATATCACATTTAGTTTATATACATGGTATTCAGTTTCCTCAGGTTAGTAGCTGCCTTCACGTTTGTACATTAGTTACATAGGCACAATATATAACTACACAATTTGCCTGGGTATCTGAAATACATCACATAGTCATCTTAATGTTCTCTCGGTAGTGCACGTGTAGAGTTAACTGGTGTCGTAGTTCAGCCTTTTTGTGTCTGAAATTAAGCACTGTTCTGACACTGTTTTCTGCGTTTAACACACATGATACACCGGAATGGAGCTTAGTTGGAAATGAGCTGTCCTCGTTCACACGGTGGTATCTAAGTATAGCAGCACAGTTCTTAATCTGATGTCTACGGACATATGATAGTTCAGTGTTTTGGTACATGATTACGCCAATAATGTGGATATGTATGTAAGCTATTTTACATCTTATATTATCAAATATTCATGTACCAACTATCACTCTACATTTACCTGTTGGATCTCAGGTATTTCTACCCCAGATGGTCTGCTAAGGGTATCAGCCAGAATATTATCCTTACCCTTGATATGTTCTATACTAAATGTATAGTTTTGCAAAATAAGAGACCACCTGTATATCCGGTCATTTCGATGCACACCACTCTGGATGACCGTGATGGGAGAATTGTCGGTCTGGATAATGAAGTGCACACCCGCCAGAAAGCGGTGGAGCTTTCTCACTGAGTAGATGACGCTCAGGGCCTCCAGTTCTGCTATCGAATATCTGGACTCGGTAGGTGTGATCTTACGGCTCACGTAGCAAATCGGATGGAAGATGCCCTCATAAAATTGGCCTAGGACTGCAGCGATGGAGATCCTGCTGGCATCTGTCCTAAGATAATAAACGAGCCCAGGGTTAGGCAAGCGGAGGATGGGAACATTACTAAAAAGAATTTTCAATTTTGACAATGCAGAAATTAATAATGCATCTTTCACATCCAATTTTACTGATGCTTTTAGCACATTAGAAAATACACTTGTAATTTCAGCTAGGTTTGGAATAAATTTACTGTAGTAATTAACTAATCCTAAAAGACTTCTAACCTGCTTTTTCGTAGTAGGCATGGTTAGATTCATAATTTTTGTAATAATCCTATTGTCAGTCTTCAGTTGACCTTGAGAGATGACATGACCCAAAAATTCAATTTCTTTTACATTCAAGCTTCACTTCTGACAACCACAATTACCCTGGCCTGTCAACAACTCAACTGACAGGCATCATCGGGTACTTCTCACACACCCATACAAGACAACTTGCACATAACATCTCTTTGACATAATATTCTCAAACATAATATATCTTAGACATTACATCTCTCAGACATAACATCTCTCAGATATGACATTCTCAGACATAACATCTCTCAGACAAAATCTCTCAGACCGGTCTCCCTGGTCGAGGAGTTAGCAGCTTTCTCCGTAACCCCGAATACTCTCTTGGTTGACGTGAACGCACGAGAATTGGAAGCGGTTCGAGTTGCGCCAATCACTTATGAGAGTATGGAGCCGGTTGCTTAGAAAGCAATGGAAAACTGCTCAGCGAAATCTTGCCAAGAAATCAAGAGTCAGTTGAAAGATGCTTATCATGACAGCGATGTCCTGTAAAGGATATGCACACAAAAAAAACATTTCTCAGACATAACATTCTCGGACATAACATTCTTAGACATCACATCTCTCAGTCATAACATTCTCAGACAATAAAATCTCTGGAACATAACATCGCTCAGTCATAACATTTCTCAGACATAACATCTCTCAGATATAACATCTCTCAGACATTACATTCTCAGACATAACATATCTCACTCCCCCGATGTGTCTCCACCTTGCCGTGGTGGGGGAGCTTGCTGTCCCATTGACCTCATGTGCTTGTCGATTGATGAAATCTACATATCGGACAGCTTATGGGATAGGGGCCAGACTAAGAGAGACACAACCTGCTGCTCTGCAGGTAGACTGAGGATAGCAGTCAAAAGATTAAATCAGGTACACGAAGGAAGAAGACCTTGGTTTGAACACATACTCTAAGGCTCTCTGTCGAGGGTTGAGGCTGAACGCCTCGAAGCCATAAACCCTCGGATGTGAGAGCCGGGCCGATACCCACCTACCGAAATATAGAGGTGAGATACTGAGCACGCTACATGCCCAGTTCTGATACTTGTTCGAAGGCTCTCAGCTGGGGGATATGAGGGATTCCCGGATGAGAGGGCCTGGCCATTTCTCGTTCACTGCTGCACTGAGGTAAGGTGCTAAGCCGGCAGCACATGTAGCCTACCTCGTGAGCGAGTACTAAAAGGTAGAAAAAGTGCCCCAGTCGAATGAAATGGTTACGAAAACTGTCTGTATCTCTAACTCATAGAGAGTGTAGACAAAAGTGGAATAACGTCTCAATAACACGAAATAGAACGCACGGCTAGCGATCCATTGCGTGGTCCGAAGTCAAAAGCAAAAGCTTACCGAGTGGATGTCGCCCGCAGTCTGACCGTTCCTGGTGTGTGCTTGAGCGACCAGTAGCAAGCTAGATGTCCAACACATGGAAGTGAGGAACTAAAGCAGCTATGAGCAGGACGAGGAAACTCCTCAGGTGACCCCAGTCTCAGAGCAATATGTGCCTGCTCTGCAATTATGGAAACCTCCTTGGATAGTGAAGGAATGCCCATGGTCTGTCCCTGTCTTCCCTTGAGGGTTGACCGTAATGTCGTTGACCGTTCTATCTTGACCAGCTGAGATGTGGGCGACATCACAACAACAAGTCTAACGTGCCTCGAAACCCGAGGAGGGCTAACCTCATTAAAAATGCCCGCCGAAGCCGGAAGTGCCGTCCTACGGGTGGCAAAATAAAAATTGGCACTACGCATTTACGTCCGAGTGAAATGTCTCGTCTGAATGTCTCTCGTGCTAGGAACAGCTCTGACTACCTAGTTTCCGAATACCGCTCTTGTTCGGAACAGCTCTGACTAGGTAGTTTTCCGAATGTCCGTCGTGACTGGAACAGCTCTGACGGGCACAACGACAAGCACATGTTCGAGTCGAAAACTCGCTGAGTGGTTACCGTCTGCAGACCTGTCTGGTTTGTGCGGGAACGGCCCGGGGCGAACGAAATGCCCAATATATGGAAGTGAGGAATTAAAGCAGCCATGAGCAGGACGTGACGATTCCCTCGGTGAGCCCAGCACCAGAGCGCTATGTGTCGGCTCTGCAATTATAGAAGCCACCCAGGATGGCGGAAAATGCTATGGACTGTCTCTGCCTTCCTTTGAGGGATGACCGCGAAGTCTTAGACTGTTCCAACTTGACCAGCTGGGAGGTGTACGGTACCACAAAAATGAGTCTCCCAGGAATGCTAACCTGGTCAAAAATGCAATATAAAAGCCGGATGTGTTGACCTAAGGGTTTCGACCCAAGGGTGCCTAACGAGACACACCGCAATCACGTCTGAAAAAACACTCCGGATGAACGCAAAGAAGAAGAAGAAGAAGAAGAAGAAGAAGAAGAAGAAGAAGAAGAAGAAGAAGAAGAAGAAGAAGAAGAAGAAGAAGAAGAAGAAGAAGAAGAAGAAGAAGAAGAAGAAGAAGAAAATGTGTGTGGGTGGGGGATCAGTGGGTGTGTGGCGGCATGTATGTTCGCCTGGTTCTGTGTGAGTGCGTGGAGGTATGTGTGGGTGGGTGGGGGAGGTTTGGTGGGTGGGGGATGTGTTGGTGGCTGCGGGATATGAGGGTGGATGGGGGATGTGTCTCACAACATTGCAATATGCACTGTTTATGTTTACAACTTTCATTTGATAATGTTTTTTTTTTTTTTCTCATTTGAATGTATCATGCGTAATATGCATTATTTATGCTTACAAAATCCATTTGATAATGTGTTTTTTTCCCTATGTTAATGTAACATGCACATTTGATGAATGAAAGATGAGTGATTGAAAGGGCCGAATGTAAGACGGGCCTGCGTGCCCAGTTTGTTACCCTTTTAAAATAAAGTTTGTTCGTTCGTTCGTTCGTTCGTTCTCTCAGACATAACATCTCTCTGACGTAACAACTCTCAGACATAACATCTCTCAGACATAACATCTCTCAGACATAACATCTCTCTGACGTAACATCTCTCTAACATAACATCTCTCAGACATAACATCTCTTAAACATGTTGTTTGTCCATCAAGAATGATGATGACCATTTCTTTCATCCAGTGGGGTTGAAGGTGTGGAGCCGTGGGTTCTAAGATGGCTGATAAGGCCTATTTTGGCTCGAAATGTTCTTTGACAATGTGGGCAAAGAATGCTTGACGTCTCTGGAGGAGGATTTCCTGCAGTGGTTTTTCTGTCCTGCCTTTTCTTCACAGCTCTTGCAGTCCTGTTTGCCTCACATATGACTGCACCTTTGCGCAATGATGAACGCCACGAATTTCGGTCTCTGGCTGCAGCCTCCCAGGTGTCATGATGAATTCCAAAAGCATTCAGTGAAATTTTCAGTGTCTTTAAAACGTTTCCTCTGGCCACCTTGGGAGCGTTTACCACAACGCAGTTCGCTGTAAAAAATTCGTTTAGGGAGCCTGTGATCTGGCATGCGAGTCAAGTGACCAGCCCAGCGAATCTGATTCTTCATCAGTAGAGTGTGGATACTGGGCATGGACGCTCTTTCTAGGACTTCAGTGTCTGGAATCTTGTCTTGCCATTTAATCTTCAGTAGCTTCCTTAGGCAGACTGTGTGGAAGTGGTTTAATTTCCTAGCGTGTCGCTGATAAACAGTCCAGGTTTCACAAGCATATAGCAGTGTGGATAATACAACTGCTTTGTAGACTTTTAGCTTTGTTTGCAGGCTTATTCCAGTTCTGTCCCATACATTCTTGTACAGTCTGCCAAAGGCTGCACTGGCCTTGGAGATTCTTGCATTCACTTCGTCATCGATTGTGGCAGCTTGTGACACGGTGCTGCCAAGATAGGTGAATTTGTCCACAACACTTAGTCTATGATCATTCACTTTGATATTCGGCACAATGTGATTATTCCCTGGAGCTGGCTGGTACATAACTACAGTCTTCTCCAAGTTGATATTGAGCCCAAAGTTGGCACAGGCATGTGAGAAAGCTGAAACATTATGTTGCATGTCCGCCTCTGAGTTGGCGTATAGAGCGCAATCATCAGCAAACAGGAGCTCTCTGACGGTGCCGCTGTTAATTTTGGTTTTAGCTTTCAGCCTTCTGAGATTGAATAACTTTCCATCCATACGGTAGTTGATGTGTATTCCAATGTCGTCGTTCTCGAAGGCATTCATCAACATGGCTGAAAACATGAGGCTGAACAGTGTTGGTGCCAGGACACATCCTTGCTTCACTCCATTGGTGACAGGAAAGGGTTCAGACAGTTCACCATTTTCCTGTACTCTTGCCTGCATGCCGTCATGAAATAGCCGCACTATTTGGACAAACTTTCGTGGACAGCCATATTTTGCCATAATCTTCCACAGTCCTTCTCTGCTGACTGTATCAAAAGCCTTGGTAAGGTCAATGAAAGTGGAGAACATTTCGCAGTTCTGTTCCTGACATTTCTCTTGCAGCTGCCTTGCAGCGAAAATCATGTCAACAGTTCCACGTTCTTTTCTGAAGCCACATTGACTCTCAGGAAGAAGACCTTGATCGAGATGGGCTGTGAGGCGATTGAGAAGAATTCTGGCGAGTATCTTCCCTGCAATTGAAAGCAAGGAGATGCCTCGGTGGTTGTCACAGGATTGGCGGTTTCCTTTACGTTTGTAAAGGTGGACTATTGACGCGTCCTTAAAATCTTGTGGCATGGTCTCGTTCATCCATATGTTTGTGAAGACTTGGTGAAGCTGCTCTGTTAGGACCGGCCCACCTGCCTTGTATATCTCTGCTGGGATGGAGTCAGGACCAGGTGCCTTGCCGCTGGAGAGTTGCTGGATGGCTTTGTTTATTTCCACTATGGTTGGCAGGTCATCAAGTGTCTCGTTGGTGGGAACTTGAGGAAGGCAGTTGATGGTTTCATCATCGAAGAAGGAAGTTGCATTTAAGATTTTGCTGAAATGCTCTGCCCAGCGTTGGAGGATTTCTTTCTTATCGGTGACCAATGTTCCCCCATCTGCACTGAGGAGGGGAACTATGCCTGGTGATGAAGGACCATAGACCGCTTTCAGTGAGTCGTAGAAGTTTTTCATATCATGTCTGTCAGCAAAGCCCTGAATTTCATCAGCTTTGCTGCTCAGCCAGGAGTCCCGCATGTGCCGAAGTTTCTGCTGCACTACTCTCTGAATGTTCTTGAAAGCATCTTTTTTTTATGTTGACTTTGGGTCATTCAAATGTGCCTTGAGTAGAAGATGTTTCTCGGCCAGCAATTGGTTGATGTCTTCGGAATTTTCATCAAACCAGTCTTTATGCTTTCGGGGGGCTGGACCCAGGATTTCCATAGCAGTGTTGTAAATTGTGTCCTTTAGGGCTCTCCATTCTGTTTCTGTATCCTGTTTAGCTTCAGCATTGGGCTTGAGGCGGTCTTCCAGCATATTTTCAAACGACTGCTGCATTTTCTTGCTGTTTAGGCGGGTGACATTTAGCTTTGTTTGCATTTTCGCCCCTTGAGGACGCCGTGGTGGCCTGATGTGGATTTTCATTTTCGAGACAATGAGACGATGGTCTGTCCAACATTCGGCACCACACATGGATTTTGTCACTCGAACGTCTTGTCTGTCACTCCTCCTGACGATGACATAGTCAATGAGGTGCCAGTGTTTCGAGCGAGGGTGCATCCACGATGTCCTATTTCTCATGGGGAGACGGAAAATTGTGTTCGTAATCAGGAGATCATGTTCGGCACATGTCTGAAGGAGGCGGAGTCCATTGCTGTTACAATTTCTGACTCCATGCTTTCCAATAATGCCACTCCAAGAGGTGGTGTCCGTGCCTACTCTGGCATTGAAATCCCCAAGGAGTATAAGTTTGTCTCCTTTGGGAACAGATGTTAATACATTGTGCAGGTCCTCATAGAACTTGTTTTTGACATCATCTTCGTTGGTCATAGTTGGTGCGTAGACACTCACAATGGTTGCGTGCTTCCTTCCATTCAGCAGAGGCAACTTCATGATCATGAGCCTGTCGTTTATAGCCTTTGGAAATCCAGCTAATTTGCCAACCAGGTCCGACTTAATGGCAAATCCCACACCGGATTGGCGTCTTTCCTCGCTTTTCCTTCCACTCCAGAAAAATGTGTAGCCGGCACCAATTTCACAGATTTGGCCTTCTTCTGCAAGTCGTGTCTCGCTCAAGGCTGCAATGTCGATGTCGTACCTGCCCAGCTCTCTCCCAATCAGTGCTGTTCGTCTCTCTGGACCCGACGCGCCGTCTCTGTCAAGTAGGGTGCGTACATTCCAAGTTCCAATTGTTAAGGGAATATGGTTTACTCTTTTAGCTTTGCTTGTTTTATCTTTCTTTGTATGTCGACCGCAGTTAGGGTACCCACCAACCGCGGCTAGCTGGTTAGGTAGTGATGAAGCAGACAATGTTTAGGGCACCTTTTCTAGCCCCTTCCTCATGCTATGGAGGTGAGCAGTGTGTTCCTATAGAGGGCTGCTCAGTCGCTCGGGGGGCTGCCGAATCCCACTGCTGCTCCGGTCAGTAGAAGACGACCATATGGCCTGAGCCGCCTGTGTGCAGGTCTGCGGCTACGGCTGCCAGCGTACCCACGCCTGCCGCTTTGCCGCTCGCCCATCGCCACAGGGCTTGAAGGTGATATGTGACGTTGGATGAAGAATGACTTGCGCGATGACTTGGATTAAAGTGAGGAAGAGTTGCGCAATTCGTCGACCTCACTCTCTCGCCTGAGTCCATCTGAGTCCAGTGGCAAGACAAGTCGAGACGATTGGAGACGAATACAGGTGCAGTGGATGACCAGGGCGCTCTACGTGCCTTGCCGTGCTCATTACTTTCCACAACGCTTTGCAGGTAAACGCTGTCTTGCCCGTTGAATCAGGAATAATTTCTTCCGCGCAGTCTGCCGAATCCTGTCTTCACATGCTGGGTAGGCATACCCTAGTTTACCTCTTGGTTTGACACCAAATCGGATACCCATGCCTGGTTTAGCCAGCCTCTCACAGCTGTTGCCCGGGGGGTGGCCGCTGTCGCATGCTGACAGCTACTAGGAGCCACAGGCACGAGCTGGGTGTCAGACTTGGACCAGTGGGGGATGGGTCCTAAAAGGACATGAGAGCCATCCTTACCAAAGGTGCTACCAATGCCTGACACCCCGTACCCCCCTCTCTTAAACATAACATCTCTCAGACATAACATCTCTCTAACATAACATCTCTCTAACATAACATTTCTCAGAAATAACATCTATCAGACATAACATCTCACCGAGCTGATCCACGACACTGGTGATCGAGTGAAATGGCGAGTCATGACCGCCCACGCTTTCCGGCATGGCACATGATTGATTGATTGATTGACGTAATATCTCTCATACATAACATCTCTCAGACATAACATTCTCAGGCATAACATCTCTCAGACATAACATCTCTCATACATAACATCTCTCATCCATAACATCTCTCATACATAACATCTCTCATACGTAACATCTCTCATACATAACATCTCTCAGACATAACATTCTCAGGCATAACATCTCTCAGACATAACATTCTCAGAAATAACATTCTCAGGCATAACATCTCTCAGACATAACATCTCTCAGACATAACATTCTCAGGCATAACATTCTCAGACATAGCATCACTCAGACATAACATTTTCAGACATAACTTCTCTCAGACATAACATTATCAGACATAACTTCTCTCAGACATAACATTTTCAGACATAACATCTCTCAGACATAACATCTCTCAGACATAACATTCTCAGACATAGCATCACTCAGACATAACATTTTCAGACATAACTTCTCTCAGACATAACATTATCAGACATAACTTCTCTCAGACATAACATTTTCAGAAATAATATTATCAGACGTAATATTATCAGACATAACATTCTCAGATATAACATTCTAAGACATAACATTCTCAGACATAGCATGTCTCTGGCGTAAAATCTGTCAGACATAACATTCTCAGACATAACATTCTAAGACATAACATTCTCAGACATAACATTCTCAGACATAACTTCTCTCAGACATAACGTTCTCAGACATAACTTCTCTCAGACATAACATTTTCAGACATAATATTATCAGACGTAATATTATCAGACATAACATTCTCAGATATAACATTCTAAGACATAACATTCTCAGACATAACATCTCTCTGACGTAAAATCTGTCAGAATAACATTCTCAGACATACGATCTATTAAACATAACATTCTCAAACATACCATCTCTCACATATAACATTCACAGACATACCATTCTCAAACATAACATTCTCTGACATAATATATCTTAGTAATAACATCTCTCAGACATAACATCTCTCAGGCATGGCATTCTCAGCCATAACATCTCTCAGACATAACATTCTCAGCGATAACATCTCTCAGACATAACATTTCTCAGGCATAACATTCTCAGCCATAACATCTCTCAGACATAACATCTCTCAGACAAACTCTCTCAGACATAACATTGTCAGACATAACATCTCTCAAACATAACAATTCTCAGACATAACGTCTCTCAGACATAACAATTCTCAGACATAACGTCTCTCAGACATAACAATTCTCAGACATAACGTCTCTCAGACATAATATCTTTCAGAACCCCGGGAAGGTTAATCCGGTCAACAAATGCCCGCAGAAGCCGAATGTGTCGGCCTAACGGCGCAAGAACGCAGCTCTGCTGTAAACAGGCACAGCGCAATCACGTCCAAAAAATCTCGGATGAAGGCAGAAGAAGAAGATATCTTTCAGACATAACATCTCTCAGACATAACATTCTCAGACATAACATTCTCAGTCATGATGGGGACAAAACATTCTCAGACATAATTTCTCTCAGACATAACATTATCAGACGTAATTTATCTCAGATATAACATTCTCAGACATATCATCTCTCTTACATAACATCTCTCAGACATAACATCTCTCAGACATAACATCTCTCAGACATCACATTCTCAGACATAACATTATCAGACAATAACATTCTCTGATACAAAATCTATCAGACATAACATTCTGAGACACAACATTCTCAGATATAAAATCTCTCAAACATGACATTCTAAGACATAAAATACCCAGACATAATTGATCTCAGACATAATATTCTCAGACATAACATCACTCAGACATAACATTCTCAGATATAAAATCTCTCAGACATAACATTCTCAGACATAACATCACTCAGACATAACATTCTCAGACATAACATCACTCAGACATAACATTCTCAGACATATCATCTCTCTTACATAACATTCTCAGACATAACATCACTCAGACATAACATTCTCAGACATAACATCTCTCAGACATAACATTCTCAGATATAACATTCTCAGACATAAGATTCTCAGTTATAACATTCTCAGATATAACATTCTCAGACATAACATTCTCAGACATAACATCACTCAGACATAACATTCTCAGACATAACATCTCTCAGACATAACATTCTCGGACATAACATCACTCAGACATAACATTCTCAGATATAAAATCTCTCAGACATAACATTCTCAGACATATCATCTCTCTTACATAACATTCTCAGACATAACATCTCTCAGACATAACATTCTCAGATATAACATTCTCAGACATAACATTCTCAGTTATAACATTCCTGATGCAATTTATCAACAAAAAAATAGTGACCACGGGAATACAGATTGCAGACACAGTCTGCTGCATGTACTTTACAGGAATTCCCCATCAGCCCCATCATGTATTGGCCATATACTATTTTCTAGGAATTTTACGTTCAATAGTTTGCAATGCTTTCTGAACAGCAGAAGCTTATACCATTGGGGGGGGGGGAGAAAAGAGAGAGAGAGAGAGAGAGAGAGAGAGAGAGAGAGAGAGAGAGAGAGAGTGAGTGAGAGAGAGAGAGAAGAGAGAGAGAGAGAGGGGTGGGCAAAGCGTTACGTTAATGTAAATAAACACATAAAGCGATAACTAAATTACGTTTCAAATTCCTGCTGACGCTAATTTGCGTGGCTTGCTCAAAATGGAATGTGAGGCTAGGAATGACAAACTCGCGGAGAAAAGGGTGTGGCTAAAAACAAGATAAGATGAAAGTATGTATTTTCAGACACCTATTTAACGTATTTGTGAAAATGGCACTGCAATTATGTTAACGGGACTCATAAAGGAAGCAAATAATATTATACTGTGACAAGACATGCATGGCGTAAGAGGCAACAAAGGAATGATGGCGTGGGACTAACTACCTCACGCATAAGACAACTTTAGCAAACAATCATAAACAAGTCTGCACGGGGATAGGCGCGAATTGATTGAGAGCTTGTACTCCAGTGGGGGAAAGAGGCGAAGAAGACAACGATGACCAAAGATGTTGAAAAACATATACATGATAATCGCAACGATACATTTCTGATGTAATATTTTTGTTTCTTTTTTGCTGAAGCTACAAGAATATATGTCTAATTTAATAAGCGTATTAATACATTTTTTTTCTTGTGGGGTTATGTTTCTCGCTGAAACTAACTACATGGATATATTTATAATTTAATAATCGTAATAACATTTTTCTCTTGTGAAGTTATTTTTCTTGCTAAAACAAAGAAATATTTGTATATAATAATCGTAATAATGGCTTTTTCTTGTGAAGCTATTTTACTTGCTGATAGTAACTACAAAAATGTGTTTATAAATAATAATAATAATAATAATAATAATAATAATAATAATAATAATAATACATGTCTCCCCAACCACTGTAAACAACTTGTAAGAACGGCTATTTTGAAGTCATTCCCTCATTAAGACGTCTCTGTGACGATGGAATTACGAATGTAATTCGTAATCCCGCAGGTTGAGTTCGAAACACAGTTGTGGGAGATTTGCAGCAGACCGTCTTGCGTTGGTTTCCATAGAATTCTATGAGTGCCGGTCTTTTCAATAAGCAATAACAAACTACTGAACGTAAACTTGCCACGAAATCTCGATCAACCAAAAAATGCTGAGGTTGACTGCGACATCCTGTAAAGGATATGCAACTAACTTCCTTAGTAAGTGTCACTTGATGGAGTCTCTACCTCTTCAGCCCCTGCTGACGCATACCTCATAGTAATATATAACAACTAACTGTAATTAGAGCAGAGCACGCTTTCAGCGCTTGTGAAATGTATTTGAGCCAGAAATGCCAAGTAATTGTGCTCAAATGCTGTTGGGACCCCCTGGCCAGTGGTTTGATGTTCGTCTTAGATGCGGTGACAGATTTGAGTTGGGCGTCACCAACAAAAAACAATTCAGTATATACCAAACTCTGAACGATAATTACAGCTAGCTCGTTTTCCCCGTCCTACATCTCTCCCTCGAAAGCACAGAAATAATGGATTGTATTTCTAGCCTAGGCAGAAACAGGAAATGTCATACGTACTAATTACATAATACTGCAAACAATGAGCTATGAAATCATTTGCTACAACGGAAAACGGCAGTTCACAACATCATGTTTTTGTTGCACACAACATGAAAGAGCATACACCAGGGACAAATTGACACAAGCGATTGTGTGAAATGACAAAAGAGCATTATTGTAGTATTTATACATCGTGTAATATTTAACTCTAACTATGTATCAGGATTACTGTATGGGCTAGAAACGTGTAGAGCACGTCCGCATGGCTGGTTGGGTAAGAACGCGTGTTCTTAAACATCCATTGTGCTGATGATAAGGTAAGCGATTCAACCCCCACATCGGACAGCTGGACTAAAATGTTAACCTGTCGTCCTTGACATCGGGACGTAAATTACAAGTACCTTTGAAGTCGGAGCGGGTTTGCCTCAATCTAGGGACACTGTTAATAGGGAAAGCTAATCTACACGCAAAATTCAGTCCAGCAATACTATGAACAGTGTGTATGAACTACGCTTGAGTTCAATGAGAGCGAGCGAATGAACAAAACGTGGAGAGAGACTAAAACAATGCTGTTAAACCATAAACAATTAACTGGACCCTATGCAGAATGGAAAGACTGCGATGGTTTGTCTACAGAAAACGATTTAAAAGGCAAGGGATCGACTTCATTGCACCGGGTTTTATCCCACATGGATCAGCCTCTCTCCGCAGGACGATCTGCCGAAAGCCTCGTACAAGCACCAACTACGTAGGAGTCAAGGAGAGCATTGTACTAGTGAACCGAAGGACATAGGCTGGAATTGACGCCACAACTTTCGGAGCGCCATCAAGGCGGCGTAACTACTTCACAGCCAAGACTCCCTGCAACGGTTTGATGAAATCACTAAAGTGGAGTTTAGGGAGGAGGCTGTACAGATCCTAGTGAATCAAGAGTTTAGGGAGGACGCTGTATAGATTCTAGTGAATCAAGAGTTTAGGGAGGAGGCTGTACAGATCCTAGTGAATCAAGAGTTTAGGGAGGACGCTGTATAGATTCTAGTGAATCAAGAGTTTAGGGAGGAGCCTGTACAGATCCCAGTGAATCAAGAGTTTAGGGAGGAGGATGTACATATCTTAGTGAATCAAGAGTTTAGGGAGGAAGCTGTACAGATATTAGTGAATCAAGAGTTTAGGGAGGAGCCTGTACAGATCCTAGTGAGTCAAGAGTTTAGGGAGGAAGCTGTACAGATCTCAGTGAATCAATAGTTTAGGCAGGAGCCTGTACAGATCCTAGTGAATCAAGAGTTTAGGGAGGAAGCTGTACAGATCCTAGTGAATCAAGGGGCGAGGTCAAGAAGTTGGCGTTGGGTGGAACACATTAAGGAAGGAAACATGATTGCTGTATTCCAAGAATGTCCTTAAAGATCACAATGAGCAATGTCAAAGCCATGCCAGAGTGTCGCGAGGGGAGGGGGGGGGGAATGATGAACAGACTGATAGACTGGCAGGGAATGCACCTCTTGGTTCTAGATTACTTATGGATAATAGGCGCCTATGGGACCAGTTTGAGAAGGTGAGGCAACAAATTGAGAACTCATATGTGGAAAGAATGAGTTTGCGGGGAATCGGCAGGGGTTCTGGTAGAATCTCAAAACTGAGAGGGAAGACCAGGAGAACTTTCAATCAGATAGCGGTGGGAACGATTAGTAGTGTGACTCTTCGCTGGCCGTTGAACGGGGGGACGGAGCATGTAAGGGAATGTCCCGAGTGCAGTGATGTTGGTTCTTACCTCGACTCAATAAGCAATAAAGAAGATGAACATGTCACATGCTGTGAGTAACTTGTCTCAGGAATCACCAACAATTGGGACTGTTCACATACGTCAGACGCAGGCTGGCCATGGGTATGCTGACACAAAACAGTCTAAGAACCAGTAGCACAACACCAGCACACGGGCTAAAGTAAACATCTGAGATCAAATATTCTCCCTGTATATCACACGGATGTGAGTTATGGACCATGTTACAATCACTCAAGAAAGATTTCCGAGCTTTTTAAGCTTACATTTACACAAATGTTCTTAGAATATCATGGACGAAGAAGATGAAAATAACGACCTAATCAACTTCTACAGAACATCATTAACTTGATGAAGGAAACATATGGAGACATGAGGTGTAGACTTCTCCGTGATGGAACACTAACAGGTGCATGAGAAATAAGAACACATTATGTTACATCTTCTGTTCTAACTGCCAGCTGCCGGAATTAATGAGGATTGCAGAATCCGACATCTCGCAACAGCTCTGACTATTTTGTGCTTCAGGCACGAGACATAGGCGAGTGAGAATTTGTATAAGGTTTCTCTTTCCTAACCAACGCCGCCAGCCGTCGGACATTCTGGTCGGACATTCTTGATCGGACATTATGGACTCTATCGAAACCCAGTAACTGGAACGAGTACACTTTAAACCGTTCAACGAATATCTATAAGACATCCAGCAGCCGAGATAATTCCACTTTACGAGAAGTAAGTCCGTGAGTGTGACATGGTGGTTTTAACAACATAAAAAGGGTTCAGAAGGTAAGATCTAAATGAAATGTGTAAGGAACATAACATGAAAATGAGCACACACAAAAACAGAGCTAATGACTGTAACTAAAGAAGAAAAGGGAACAATGATTCACCTAAACGAACATCCCTTGAAACAAGTAAAGAGTTTCAAGTACCTAGGAAGTGTAATATCATCAAATGGCAAATCAGAAGGCGAGATCGAAAATAGATGCAATAAGGCAAATCAACTCATTGGACAAATGGCACCAATACTAAAGAACAAACATGTATCTGTAGCCGAGGGGAAAAGACAAGGGAAAGACTGATGTTTCCTTTGCTACGGTGCTAAGAGGTAGAGGGTAACTGACTTCGTTACGGCCAAAGAAGAGAAGTAGTAAAAGAGAGAGAACCTCACACCGCCCTCAACTGACAAAAAAGATATAGTAATTAGGTAAGAATATACGAGATCTTGGACAGGGGCCTCAACTCTGGACATTAACTGTCATATTTGAGGTCCAGACAGTGAATTAAGGTGTTAGACTGTGGTAGAAATAGTGGTTGCACAAACTAAAAGAGACTAAACAAACAAATCAAGAACAGTACAAAAAAATAGCTCTTTATTAATTAACTGCTACAAATTTTGGTGACAATTTGTGTTCGAACACATTGAATAATACATTCAATAACATATATTCAATTACAGATACAACAGACAACTGCATATATCAAACATCAACCAAGGGTGGCCCCTATTCAGTCACCAGAACTTACAAAACAGGGGACACAAAGTACGACAACACAGGTGCTCCAAACAGTAGCTGAGTAGAATGACACAATAAAGGACTTTGACACAGACAACAATAAGACACTACAAAAACATAAGTTACACAACATAAATCTTAAGATGTGACATAAACAAACGAGTTGTGACACAATTTACTACCCAGCAATAAACCCAGACATGCTGACACTAACTAGTCAGCCGCTCGGCTTTCTCATAGGACACAGGTTGTTCACTGATGAACAGATGATAAACCCCTCATATCTCGTCTCAAGGCGGGCTGGCCACAAAACTTTATATACATGGCAAAAGTGCCTGCCTTCACAAACCAAGCTGGCTGCTACACTACAAAATGGCATCAGCTCTCTTTGTCTCGCTAGAGTTCCGGTAGTTGCCAGATTCAAGCTGTTTTAACCAGCCAAACCAAGGTGCGCCGATTTGGATCTGTTACATATCAATAACTACTAAGAAAGCACTTTACAACACAATCTTCCAACCAACTCTATGTTACCAATGCCAAACCTGGACAATGACAGAAAAAGAGAAAAGAAAAATCACAACAACAGAAATGAGATTCCTGAGAAGAATACTCAAAGCATCAAGAAGAGATCAGATCAGAAATGAAGAAATCGGGACTAAAGTGGGGGTTGTAGCTGCACTAGATTTTATTAGAAGCAGCAAGTCAAATGGTTTGGCCATGCAAGTAGGTTACCAACTAACAGTATACCACAACAAGCAATGATGTACAGACCTGAGGGAAGCAGAGGAAGAGACCGACCACGTAAACGATGGACGCAGGGAATAACAGAGTACATAGGAATATCGATACATGAAGCCCATAAGCGGGCACTTTCCAGCTGTTTATACTTCACCTCGACACCGCAAGGTACCAGAGGAGCAAGATGAGATGAGATGAGATTAGATGAGATGAGATGAAATGAGATGAGATGAGAAGAAGGTAAGGAACCTATGGCACGTCTAGCAAATCGGCAGGGAATTTACTTCATCCTAGAATAATAATATTCATAAAACTAGAAGGAAATTGTAGGAAAGGCGCTAGCCACAGGTGCTGGAACTTCAATAACCCCTCCCCACGACGCCAAATGGCACAAGTGGAAGAGAACTATTCTTACTGACTATAGATTATATTATGAAGACAACAACAAGCACTGCCAGAAATGGAATTCAGTGGACTAATCTGAAAATGTATCTCGATGATCTGGACTTTACTGATGGCATTGCCCTCTGTCTTACAAGTGAAAGCAGATGCAGGATAGACTTAACACATTGAAGAAGAGGTCACAATAACTATGTTTAATATGCATAATAAATCAAGCAAAACATAACCCGATCTCCCTTCGTGAACCTCACTTCAGCAGGCGCTATTATTTAGGTAACGCTTCAGACAAAGACGTGGGGGGAGCGATACATAAATTATTATAAGAATATAACAGGTAAGAGGAGCGTTTCAAGCACTAGGAATTTTGTGGAAGTTTCCAAAAATTAAACTTAGCACCAAACTTAGAATAATTAATTATAATATTACATTAGTACAGAGATAACGACAGAACAGATAACGAGAGATACAGGGAGAACAAAGATATACATCTTTGCTTTATTGACTACACCAACACTGTTCAGCCTCATGTTTTCAGCAACGTTCATGAATGCCTTCGAGAACAACGACATTGGAATACACATCAACTACCGCATGGGTGGAAAGTTATTCAATCTGAGAAGGTGAAAGCTAAAACAAACATTAACAGCGACACCGTCACAGAGCTCCTGTTTGCTCACGATTGCGAGCTATATGCCAACTCAAAGGCGGACATGTAACATAATGTTTCAGCTTTCTCACATGTCTGTGCCAACTTTGGGCGCAATATCAACTTGGAAAAGACTATAGTTATGTACCAGCCAGCTCCAGGGAATAATCACACTGTGCCGAATATCAAAGTGAATGGTCATAGACTAAGTGTTGAGGACAAATTCATCTATCTTGGCAGCACTGTATCACAAGCTGCCACAATTGATGACGAAGTGGATGCAAGAATATCCAAGGCCAGCGCGGCCTTTGGCAGACTGTACAAGAATGTATGGGACAGACATGGAATAAATCTGCAAACAAAGCTGAACGTCTACAAAGCAGTTGTATTATCCACACTGCTATATGCTTCTGAAACCTGAACTATTTATCAGTGACACGTAAGGAAACTAAACCACTTCCACACAGTCTGCCTTATGAAGCTACTGAAGATTAAATGGCAAGACAAGGTCCCAGACACTGAAGTTCTCGAAAGAGTGTCCATGCCCAGTATTCACACTCTACTAAAGAAGAATCAGATTCGCTGGGCTGGTCACTTGACTCGCATACCAGATCACAGGCTCCCTAAACGTATTTTTTACGGCGAGTTGCGGTGTGGTAAACGCTCCCAAGGCGGCCAGCGGAAACGCTTTAATGACACTCTGATAATCTCACTGAATGCTTTTGGAATTCATCATGACACCTGGGAGACTGCAGTTAGAGACCGAAATTCGAGTCGTGCATCATTACGCAAGGGTTCAGTCACGTGTGAGGCAACCAGGACTGCAAGAGCTGTGAAGAAAAGGCAGGACAGAAAAACCACTGCAGAAAATCCTCCTCCGGAAACGTCAAACATTCCTTGTCCATATTGTCAAAGAACATTTCGAGCCAAAGTAGGCCTTATTAGCCATCTTAGAACTCTCGGCTCCATACTTTCAACCCCATTGGATGAAATGAATGGTCATCATCATTCTTGATGAACAAACAACATTGACTACACAAAGGCTTTCGATAGAGTAAGACATGTCAATATGGTGGATATGCTTGCAGATCTACAAATTGTTGGGAAAGTCATTTTTTAAAAAATTCGCATATCCTTTTACAGGACATCGCTGTCAACAGCAGCATCTTTCAGCTGTCTGTTAATTTCTTGGCAAGATTACGCTCAGTAGTTTGCCATTGCTTTCTGAGCAGCCGGCTCAGTAGTTTGCCATTGCTTTCTGAGAGGCCGGCTCAGTTATCTCGCAAGTCACCAGCGGGGGACGAACCGCTCCCAGTTCTCACCCGCTACGAGACTCTGCGTGATAAACGGGAGTACGGAGAAAGTGGTGTAACCCCTCGGCCAGAGAGACCGGCGGGAAAGATATTAGATTATAAAAAACATATATTGGAAACAACAAGCTGCCATAAAGATTGATAATGAAGTGGGACAATATCAGCCTATTAAGAGAGGTGTTAGGCAGGAATGTGTAATGCCTCCAGATCTTTTTTTCCCTATACAGTGAAAATATTTTCAGAAATGTAGAAGATATAAATGGAATCAGCATTGGAGGACGAAACATCAATGACATTAGATATACAGATGATACAGCATTGATTGCAGACAACGAGCAGGATCTGCAAGAATTAGTAGATGCGGTTGTTGCACACAGTGAACAACTGGGGTTAGAAATTGTAAAAAGACACCGATTATGGTCGTCACTAGGAAGAACGAAATACCACAATGCAATATACAAGTAAATGAGAATATTCTTCAACAAGTGAATCGGTACAATTTATCTCGGAGATGCCTTGAAGAGATTAGAACAAGATTCGCCATGGCGAAAGTAACCTTTAGCAAGATGAAAAACATACTGACCAATAAAATGATGTCAATTGAAACGAGAAAAAGAGTTAAGGTGCTACATAGAGCCTGTTCTTTTGTATGGATGTGAAACTTGGACAATGAGCAAGCAGTCAAGCTGAAAAACATATGATGGCTGCAGAAATGTGGTTTCTGAGGAAAATGCAAAGAATACCATGGACAGACAGAAAAACCAATGACCAAGTACTACAGGAGACAAATGAACATCGTAAATTGATTAGATAAATTAGACGTAGACAGTCAAAAATTTTTGGGCATGTTATGAGAAGAAATGGATTAGAGAACTTAGTGACAACTGGCAAGATCGAAGGGAACAGACCAAGGGGAAGACCCAGAAATAAATACCTGGATGGCTTGGCCACATGGCATGGTCGAGACAGGAACACTGAGCTGATCAATGACTCTGGTGACCGAGTTAAATGGCGAGTCATGACCGCCCACGCTTTCCGGCATGGCACATGATTGATTGATTGATTATAATAGCGAATAAAAATAAACTGCAAACATTCATTAATTGGTGTTTGTGAGAAATAGAACCAGAATGGTATGACATGATCACCAATCTTGAGCTCACGGGGGGCACTAGACACACCAGTGATTCAAGCAGTGGGGGAAATGTGGCCGGCGCTGAATCAGGCAGACAATGAGAAAACCTGAGAATAGTATAACTAGAAAGTCCTTTGTCTGGAATCTACAGGGCAAACTAAACAGAGGAATGCCAAACAACACACAGAGAAGAGGGTTAGAGACGGTAGTTAACAATATGGGGTGGACATGGTCGGCGCCTTTGCCATGAGACAGCAAAGGACAGATCGGCTTGGATTTTGGTTGGTTGAAAACGGGCGAAAGAAGAAAGAATAAATGCAATGAGTAAAGACTGTTAAAGTGTTTTAAATACCCTAAACTATAAGGCCTGGACAATACGTTGGTATGAGATGTAGACAATACGTTGGTATGAGATCTATACAATACGTTGGTATGAGGACTAGAAAATACGTTTGTATGAGATCTAGACATCACCTTGATATGAGATCTAGACAATACGTTAGTCTGAGATCTAGACAATATAAAGGCAAGCATAGTAACCTCAAATGTCAGCAGAAATGTGTTTTCTGAAGGAAATGCAAAGAATACTGTACATGGACAGAAAATTATATCAGGCAGTTCTCCAAGAAGCATTTGAAAATACCAGTTTCTTTGGAGGAATTAGACGTAGGCAGTCAAGACTTGTTGACTTGTTGTGGCGGAGACATTAACTTGAAAATTTAGTTGATAACCAGCTAACTCGATGGCAAACGAGCAGCAGGTGGGCAAGGGAATAAATACCTGGATTGCTTGGTCAAATTTCATAGTCGGAACAAGAATACAGTTCTGATTAAAGATTCTGATGATTGCGTTACGTGACAAAGCATTATCGCCCACCCTTATTGGGATGATGGTGATAATCGTAACATACATGCAAACTTAATTTTACATTCTCAGGAACAATTCATATTTGCATAGATTAGTTTATCAGACATTTTGCACAGTCTCATGCCACGCAATATTTCTAGCATTAATTATCAGTTTGCGACTGTTCGCAATATTTCCCACCATGCACTGTTTCTATTGTTAATCATGTTTGTGACTGCCATTTCGCACAATTCCACATCATGCGCTATTCCTATCATTATTCAAAAATGTGTGGCTGACATTTTGCTCAGCTTCCCACCATGCAGTAGTCATACCTGAATGTTCAGTCGTACTGAAATACTTGTACATATAAAATTCAAACAGCAGTTGTTCATCATCTCATCTTGTTCCTTATACCTTGCGGTGTCGAGGTGAAGCTTAAACAGCAGGAGAGTACCCGTTTATGGGCTTCATATATCGAGATTCCCATGGACTTTAATTTCCTCTGTCCATTGTTTACGTGGCCGACCTCTTCCTCTGCTTCCGTCTGGTCTGCATATCATTGTTTGTTGAGGTATACTTTTGGTAATCTAGTTATATGGCCAAATCGTTTAACCTGCTGTTTTCTGATGAAATCTAGCGCTTCTATAACCTCACTTTAGTCCTGATTTCTTCATTTCTGATTGTCTCCCTTCTTGATACATTGAATATTCTTCTCGGGAATCTCATTTCCCGTTGTTGTGATTTTTGGATCAGTCCGTTTATGCTTATTGTGTTTTCTTCTAGCAGGAGTAGAATCCCCTGCCGGCAAGCTAGGCCCCGCGCGATCCAGAGCGCCGTTGGCCCACGACCTCTCGATCATGGCTTCCCGGTCTACACCACGTGGTTGACGTGTGTAATCTGCGGGTCACCTGCAGGCTACTAATTTTCACTTGTAACCCCTCCTAAGATTGATTGATTGATTGATTTATTTATTTATTGATTTAGGAATAGACATCACAGCATTCGGGGCATTCCCATAAGCGCTCCGTCCCCATCCTCAGCAGCCAGCGAAGAGTTCCAACACTAATAGTACCAGTAGCAATCTGATTATACGTCCGTCTCGCCTTTCCTCTGAGCGTTGAGCGTCGGTCAGATCCCCTCGTCACTCCTTGCTGTCTCATTCTTTCCAGACCATGGTAATCCATTTGCTCCTCCGAGGTATGCACGTGCTCCCACAAGGCCGCAACCACGTCTGCCTTGTCATGTATCAATACTCCACCAAGTTCTGCAGAGCCACCCAATCTGTCCGGCTGTTCATTTCCCAGCACACCGGCATGTCACCTGTGACCTCCGAAGCGAAGCAAGCCACTCCGCACGAAGCCTGCCCGTCCTCACCCTCGTCAGCATGCTTTCTGAGTCAGTTACAATCACGATGTGTGTGTGTGTGTGTCGTATTCTCCATCCAGCGGAGAGCCGCAGTGACCGCCTCCACCTCCATTCTTAAGCTGGATGTTGTGGTATCATATGCCAGGCTCTCCTGCCCCAAACGTCGACCATTGGCTTTGGCTATGAACCCCCAGCCACTTTTCTCACCTCTTGACACCGAACCATCTGTGTAGATAATCACATCACCCGAGTGAGCATTGTCCTGAATTAGTTGCTGGATTTCCCCTTCCGTGGCCCCTGCTGGCCACTCCCTGCACTCCCGGCTTAATGTACCCCTCCTAAGAGAGGCTAGCCGATCCTAACCCTACTGGCTGCACACCTTGGTGATACAACCATTAATTTAACTCTGTCGTGCAACATGTTAGTTAAAGTCAGTTGTGTGTATGTTACAGGACGTCGCAATCAACACTGGCATTGATTGGATGTTTGTGATTTAATAAGTAATTTTACGTTCACGAGTTTGTCATTGTTTTCTGAACGACCGAAGCTGATATCATTGTTAACAATCAACATAAGGTGATATGCTTGAACATCGTCTGCAGCTGATTTCTAACCAAGTATTCATGATTGGGGAAAGGCATTCGTTACTCCTTCGCCACAAACGCAACATACATTTTCTAAATTCGTGGAGGCAAGTAACCACATTCTAGTATTTCTCATTTCCCACGAATGCACCATCAAAACAGATTTCTCCCTCTAGCCTAGGCAGAAGATAAGAAAATACGTCATAGTTTAACTGTATACCCTTCCCAAAATCCCCCGCTTCCTTTTTATTTTGAAAAGAGATCAAGACCGCAGCCTGTGTGGGCTGTCACCCATCATCTAGACACCCGTGGGTGTTAGAGAGGCTGGGGGTACCAGGAACGAGCTACGAATTCCGCTACAAACATTTCTGTAACAGAATATGACGGGTGCTGTAATCTGATAGAGTAGATATAAACCCTACGCAACTGAAAATGTGTAGTAAACAAGCTCAAATATAACGCTGGAACAATCTCTTCACCGTAAATTAGCTGCGTTCTTTTGCTCGATGACCTAATGAACTCCCAAATGTCAGTCCCCGCAAAATAACTACTGCCAGGAACCACTGAGTCATTACACCGAACACTCCCAGCAAGGCTGCTTCCTATGTTGTGAAATCCTGGCAATGTGTGGAATTCACTTGACAGGCTATAAGTACAAGATAAATACAGGGAAATATTCTGCCTCTCTCATTAACCACTTCGGGAATTTGCGGTGTCTATTCAGTGTGTGATCTATCAGAATGAAGCTTTGTGCCAGTTTAATTGTGACAGTTATGTTTACTGTCCTGGACAGTGCTGCCTATGGTAAATTGTAGCATGCTATTTTGACCTCAAACGTCTCGTATGCATTGTAAACTTAATAGAATAGAAAACATTCTTGTCGTTGTTTAACGCTGGCCTGTTAATTCTGAAATATGCGTGCCTATGATCATAATTACAACTATCAATTGAGCAACGAAATACTGATTTTAACTTTTGTTCTCCACGAAGCAAACAATAAGAAGGAACTTACAATATATGTTGCATAACATAAAAAAATAAAAGAATATTTCAAAACAGCACATACAATGTTACCACCGCATTATATGTGTAATATTACTATAAATTATTCCATAAAATTCAAATACATTTATCTTTACTTTAAGCGTAAAAAACTTTAAATATCTTGACTCCAGAAGCAACAACAACAGGCACTATTTAAAACAAGCCACAAGGAGGCTGGCCAAAGTCATGCAAATGTTGCACTGCAAACAGTATTAAGAGGTTACGAGACAACACCAGCAATCAAGTTATAGTAAATTGTATGAGAGGATGCATCTTTCCTGTGGCAACGTGTGGATTTGAGTCATGGACCATCTTTCCTGTGGCAAAAGAATGGATTTGAGTCATGGATCATCTTTTCTGTGGCAACAAATTGATTTGAGTCATGGATCATCTTTCCTGTGGCAAAATATGGATTTGAGTCATGGACCATCTTTTCTGTGGCAACAAATTGATTTGAGTGATGGACCATCTTTATCTTTCGTGTGGCAAGATATGGATTTGAGTCATGGACCATCTTTTCTGTGGCAACAAATGGATTTGTGTCATAGACCATCTTTCCTGTGGCAACAAATGGATTTGAGTCATGGACCATCTTTCCTGTGGCAAAAAATGGATTTGAGTCATGGACCATCTTTCCTGTGGGAACTAATGGATTTGAGTCATGGATCATCTTTCTTGTGGCAAAAAATAGATTTGAGTCATGGATCATCTTTCCTGTGGCAAAATATGGATTTGAGTCATGGGCCATCTTTTCTGTGGCAACAAATGGATTTGAGTCATGGACTTTCTTTCCTGTGGCAACAAATGGATTTGAGTCATGGATCATCTTTCCCGTGATAACAAATGGATTTGAGTCATGGATCATCTTTATCTTTCGTGTGGCAAGATATGGATTTGAGTCATGGACCATCTTTCCTGTGGCAACAAATGGATTTGAGTCATGGACCATCTTTTCTGTGGCAACAAATGGATTTGAATCGTGGACCATCTTTCATGTGGCAACATATGGATTTAAGTTGTGGACAATTTTTTCCTTTTGGCAATAAATGTATTTGAGTGTAAAGACAATCTTTACTGTGGCAACGAATGGATTTGAGTTATGAATCATTTTGCGATCACTAAACAAGAAAATGTGGGCTTTAGAGCTTAAAGGTTACAGAGAAATGTGTCTGATGTGGTAGACCAAACAGAAGACAAATAATGACATTGTACCAGATCTGAACATCACAGAAAACTAGCTCATAAACTGTATTCAGTTCAGTTCAATATTTACGGGGGGGGGGGGGGGGGGGGATTTCGGCCTCGTTTAACCTGCTTATTGAGCGTTGGCTATAACTGAGATCAAGTTTTATTGTTGTGAGTTTTGATTTTCTTTCTATTTTTTGTTCTCTTTCGAGTTAGCCCTAAGCAGGAACATGACTGATTATATTTTTCCCGCTGTGTTCGTCGGGTACGGCTGTGTCTTATGGGGCTCAGGCAGATGGGCATTTTCTTTATTGCGTTGAGTTGGTCCTAATGAGGACCGGTACTGGGGAGGACCTACCAGATTTAGGAGCCTCCCAGTTGTTGGTTGCTGCCTCTACAAGGAATTGTCTTATTTAGTCCTCACAAGAACTGAACTCTAATAGTCCTCACAATGACTGAACTCTAATAGTCCTCACAAGGACAGAACTCTATTAGTCCTCACAGGGACTGAACTCTATTAGTCCTCACAAGGACTGGACTCGATTAATCCTCACAAGGACTGAACTCTAATAGTCCTCACAAATACTGAACTCTGTTAGTCCTCATAGGGACTGGAATAATCAAGTACGCATATGATTGAAATTCTTTGATCAAGTTAAATGTTACAGTGGCTTGAACATTGATAATTCATAAACAAACACACATGTAGTGATTGGCACGCACAGAAGTAGATGAAAGGATTAGATGACGCACTAGACAACATAACAATTAACAGCAAAAATTGCCGACCAGGATTCGAACTTGTCACCTCCCTGCATGAATAAGTGTACTTCGGCGCATGACCAACTAGACACCCCAAAGAGGTTTTATCATTAGGAATGTCTGTCATCTGCATGAACCCACAACTATGGAATATGTACATAACGCGTATCTAACCATTGAAATGGCACCATAGGTATCAGATTTGTATAGTAAACCAGCATAGGTCAAATAGTAAACACACAAACACACCAGAGCGTAATACTGTGTCCTGTATATTATTCAATCAATCAATCAGGTGCCGTCTCCGCAATGAAGGTTGGCTGCAATAGATCTCCAACACTGTCTGTCTCTCGCCTTCTGTCAGGCTGATGTTCGTTCATCTCTTGATGTTATCCTCCCACTTGTATAGTTGTCTACCTCTTGCTCGCTTGCCCTCAACCTTGCCTTCCAGTATGGTTTTTATAAGAGTATCATGTCTTTTAACGTGGCCAAATTATTTCACTTGTCTCCTCTTTACTTCTTTCATCAACTCTCTCTCTCTCTCTCTCTCTCTTTCTCTCTCTCTCTCTCTCTCTCTCTCTCTTCTCTCTCTCTCTCTCTCTCTCTCTCTCTCTCTCTCTCTCTCTCTCTCTCTCTCTCTTCATACCCAGTTTTTCTAGGACCTCTGCATTTGATTGTTTTTGTTTCCATGAAATACGACCTATTCGTCTGTATATCCACATCTCCAGGGATTCTATGCGACTTTCTAGTTGCTTGTTCAATGTCCAGGTTTTCGCTCCATACAGTAGCGTTGAATACACGTAGCATTTGACAATTCTCATTTTTAATGCGTTATTAATCTCTCTAGATGTTAATACTGATTTCATGCCGTTGAAAGCATTTTTTGCCATTCCTATTCTCTTTTTGATTCACTTCACATCTGTTATCATCTGTTATTATATGTCCAAGATAAGAGAAACTTGTTACTTGTTCTAGTATCTACCTGTTTACTGTGATGTCCATTGATGACCTTTCCTTTTCATTGCCAATTATCACAGTTTTTGTTGTTTGTATGTTAATATCTGTATATTAACGCATATTTAAAGAAGGGAAATTATTGGTCGGTTAATGTTGATGGAAGGCATAGTTTCTGTAAGAAAAGGCAGAGGTCATTGAGCACCAATATGTATGTTGGACATTGCAGACACCCTGAACATTAGAGCCTCGTCTATGAGGCGGAAGACATGGCCAGTGATTCGGAGATTTTTTTTCGTCCGGCCCTGATGAGGGCGACGTTCTGCAGTGGATCTACTACATGATGAGCCACTAAGACACTGTGATTGTTTTACTGAAATGTGAAAGTCATCAAAACGCTGTGGGCAGGTCCGTTGATGGCCTAAATAATAATTTAATTTAATCAATCGAAAATTTAATAAATATACTAATTACATTCTTTACCAATTTAAACTCTGAAACTTCAATAGACTCTCCCCCACAACACCAACAGCCAGTTTAATTCTTTACTTTTATTTTTCTTTTAATCCTGAGCTCTGTATAATGATTTTCCTCTCCTTTTTCTTGTTGCTGTACGGAAGCAGTTTTCTGCTATAGGCCTTAACATGATAGCGCCATCACATCGTATAGACCTGGCAGCCAGGAGGAATATGTGGCCAATCATTTCCCTCACTGTGCCCAGCGACGAGCCCCGGCGTTGGATCCCGCGTCCGACCGTGTTCATGCCATTACCAGCGCAGTTCGCTATCAACTTCGCTAGCGCGCCCCGTCAATGAAATGTTTGTGGAGGATTTTGTTCATCAAAGAGTAAATGATGTACCACGCACAGATTAACATATCAACCTCCAGCAATTCATCTCTTGAAATAACCATACGGAGACTTCTCAGAATCTGCAAAATGTACGCCTGAAACCATAATCAAAACCTGAGAAGTATTACAAGAACAAGATTAAGATAACTTTTAAATTTGTCCTTAATCTAATCGCCAACAGTTAATATGTGAACTTCATGAAACATACTTTATAAATTAATGTTATATATATATATATATATATATATATATATATATATATATATATATATATATATATATATATATATATATATATATATATATATATATATATTTAATGAAATACGTATTCAATAATACCGGTCCGGGTATTTTATTTACCTATAGTGTTGCATGAACTTTACATAGGGTGAATACACATCTCGGACCGGCAGTATGTTCAAACACTGCAGAGTCATAAAAAATACACCCTATATAAAATATAAAAATTAATGCTTAACTATATATAATATATAAGGAAAAAGGAAATAGCAAATAAGGAAATAAATGACCGTAGACCCCGAGGTAGACCAAGAAGACGGTGGAGAGATAATATATATACAGACCTACAAGCACTTGTAATCAGCGACTGGCAAGAAAAGGTCAACCAGAGAGACGAATGGAGACGGCTTGTATCTGCAGCAAAGAACCTCAATGGCACGGAATGCTGAAGAAGAAGAAGAAGAAGAAGAAGAAGAAGAAGAAGAAGAAGAAGAAGAAGAAGAAGAAGAAGAAGAAGAAGAAGAAGAAGAAGAAGAAGAAGAAGAAGAAGAAGAAGAAGAAGATATGATAATTTCTATTAAAAATTCTCAACCATATGATAGTCTAATTATGCATACTTTATAGATCAACATAAGATATGCTTAAGAATAATATCTATGAAAATGTATACACAAAAAGAATGCTAAACTATCAACAACAAATAATTAGTCATGAGGGCTGAACAGAATATTGAAAACAAAACAAAACATGTTAATAAATAAAAACGTGTGAACTAGTCTCAGAAAATCGCCCGTTCGGCTGCACGATGATTATTAACTATGGAACTGGACTGGACATGTTAATATTTCGAGACTTAGAACATGACCGAACTGACTCAATAGCCACGTGAAAGTTTCCTTAGCAATGTGTACATATGGGCACGTTCTTCAAACTAGATAAGACATATTTTGACTGCAGCCGGATATAAGAATATAATGAAACAATCATATTCATATTACAATTGTTGTGTTTGAATTTTATATTATATTTTTTTTTTAAATATCTATGTTTGTTTTATTCTTGAGAAAGGCAGTGACTACCGAAACGTCTAACAGTTGTCTTATGTTTTATTCTTACCTTTTTTCATTGCTATTTGTATTAATTTCTATTATGTTACATTATTCTCGCCTTGTGTTTTGTTTACGTCGACTGAGACCCCAGTCTGGTATGTATATGTGTTTGTTTTTATTGTGTCGTCGGGATTTAAAATACACTATTGTTTCATTATATATCTTCACACTAGAACGCATTCTTCAACACTGTACCACTACAGTTCAAAAGGGTCGATTCTACGACCCGATGAAACAGTCATAGATTTCAAAATCTAAGGAATTCTGCAAGATCCACAAAAGATAGTGTAGTTCAAGCCAGAAACAAACTTGCAGATATCGGCTGATTCCAAGGGATAAGATACAATATGAACATCACTAGTGCACTTCCCACGAGTGCTTGACTTGTCCATGTTTCTGTCAGGACGCTAGAGGTAGTGACCTCACGACGATCTTTTCATGAAGTGAAGATTTATGTAAAGCTATTGTTCACTTTTTTAACTCCAGGAAGACCTATATACATGTGGATCTCATGAATCAACAACGCCCAAGAATCTCCGTGGTTAGAACAACAAACCTGGCACAAGAGAGAAAACTCACATTCAGAGCAATGGATTCCCTTAGTGTGTTTAAGCACAGAATCCATAAACAATATATTGCACGATTTATTGCCTGCCATATTTCGCTACATCTCGTCATGTGCATGCTGCTGAGTTACATGTTGTATGAAGTGAATAAACGAATAATACTTTTTCTGAAATACATATATCACACGACGTTCTTTATGATAAGTGCGTGCGATGGTCGTTGTCTAGGTAACGATGCTCCTGGTGTGTCAATTGAGCTATCTAACTGTCTCACAATGCAACTCACCCCAGTAATACACATCCATCAGTCAGTAAACAAGATTGAGTTGGCGCACATAATCCTTTAATACAGAAAGAACACGGACAAACGGAACATCCTTATATATCCAGACACAATATAAATCCACCGAATAAGTATATCCTCCTCACACTTAATCCGCACACATCACTGCCTTCTCAAGGCCTCCTTACTCTCGAATGTACACGACAGGTATCCAGCTATTAGCCCCAGCTGGACCTCACACACGACAACCCACACAATAGGTATAGGCCTACACTCACTATCCACCCAACTCTGGGTTTTAGGCCTGCATTCAAACTCGGAGAACAACACAATCCAGGACGGAGCTCTATCCGTCCTACCTCCGCTTTTATCCTTCAACTCCCGACCCGTTCGGGGTCAAAACATCAACTCTCTTAAACGACCTGACCCGCAGTCGGTCTCTTCTCTCACTGACTTTCAAGTCTCCTGACTTCACACAACACTCAACTGTCTTTCGCCCCATACACCCTAGGGGTATCCACTCACACCCGCCCCATTATTTCTCAGGGCTGATTGTTTCTCTCGTAGTCCCGCTACACAATGACCCAGGCATATGTCACATAGATGAAACACTTCAAACACATAATAACAGGTATTGTTCACATGTGGAGTATTTGTTATTCCCACGGTAATTTTAAATTTAACACGAACTCTTCCTGTTTGCATAAAACCGACAGGAACCGCTCATTGCTAACTTCTCATATTTGAGCAATCGTTTATTGTTCGTATACTACCCTATTTGGTGATTGGCTTAAAGTACGGGTACACTAGTCCATACAGCAATTAAATATTATGCCATTTCTCTTCTCAGACCTAGACCGTTGCGAGGATGGATATCAGATAGCCAGGGAGTACACCGACTGTTGGAGAGACTCCAAGTACATCAACAGAACGTCAACAATGTCCGTCCCACAGGCAGAATACACGGCCAAGGACGTGGAGAAGTACGCCACGCACATGTGCAGGTAACCGCGCATTTAGTCATAACAACTACAATTATCAGTTAGTCACTACTTGTTATAGCAAAGAAAAGCAACATCCTTCACAGCCATGAAATATAATACCGGATGTGCAATCTGTGGTATAATGTTTTCGATGTTCTCCTCCGGGTGGGGTGGCTTGGGAGCAGACACGGTGCGTATGTTCTGGACAATTGGAAAAACGAATCGAACGTCTCGAAACAGTACTAACTCACAGCAGGAGAAATACACTCGGAGTCATGACCCGAGGAGCACTGGATCGTTTAATTTATTTCGATCATTTCTTATCAGAGATGTGTTCTTTGCAGACCTCGTTATGTGAACTGTACAGAAGAATAGCTGTATATCATGAAATTAAACCAGAGGAGTATCTACTATATGACATCTTGAGATGATGAAGACTTCGATCTCCATCGTACTTGCTGTCATATGTTCTGGTTGACAATTTCCGGCCATGTTCCCCGTTGACCCCCTTGCTGTAATTAGCTCAACGGTGTGACACTGCGAGAACCTGTAACTACAACAAGTATTGCCACCAGACCGCCGTCGCTAATGTGCACACACAAGACAGAACCCCGATGACGTGGAAACCAGTGGTCGTCGTCATACATTTCTTGTTCTTTTTTTCCTCATTCCTACTTCGAGGGACTTATCACATCGGGTTATGCACCTCAGAAGTCTGTGTTCGGCTTCGGCTTGCATTTGTTTTTATTCTTCTATACAGAATTCCATACAAGGTAGCAGGCAGAAACTAGCTGTGAATACTTTATTGTCAGTAACAATTGTGTCCTATGTTGGGATTCGAACCTGGTAACTTGTGGGCCTGGGTAGGACACCATAACTTCTTAGGGACTCCACTCACCCTCACCCACCCACCACCCCCTCAACCCCCCCCCCTCTTTCCCCCATCCCAGCAACAAGCATGTCAGCCATTGCGTAGGCCATGAAGCTTTCTGATCGTTCCATGAATGTCGTTGTTGTACCGCGCTCTTTAATTCGGAGTATTTCTACATTTGGTAGTTCTCTGCATGCCTCTTTTATATATGCTCTTAATCTACCCTTCCTGTCTTCGTATAGTCAATGTCGTATGGCATTAGTGATTACGTCTGTCCATAGCCCTCTGTCTCCTGTGTTGGCAATCATTTCTGACACAGATGTTGCTCGTGCCAGGATATCATACTGTCCAGCATCTTCTGTCTTGGTTTGCCCCAGTCTCTTTTTCCCTTCTCAGGACATGCCCAAATAATGTGGACTGTCTCCTGATGCGAGTAACCAGTTCTGTTTTGGGGTAACGTCTTTTAAAGAAATCCACAATACACTCTTAACTGTCCGCGGTCTTCTCATAATTCTTAAATAAATCCACATCTCCGCAGCCTTGAGATAATTCCTCGTTGTCTGTTAGTTGTCCATGAATCGCTTCTATAATCAGTATTGGCTCAATATAGCTCTTAAGAACCCTTTATTTGGCCCGATTGAAAAGATAAATTGCAGAGACTATTCTTCATCTTTTGAAATGCTGCCTGTGTTTGGGATATTTTACATTTAACTTCCTTAATACATAATCTATCTGCTATTATTAAATTGCTAAATAATTAACTACATTGACCTGTTTCAGATTGATTTCATGCACTTGATGTTGTATTTGGGTATACAATCTTTACCATTACTTCTGTTTTTCTATTATTCAAACTAAGTCCGTTGTTTTACCTTTCTGTTGCAATTACATATATCATGCCCATTCCTTTCGTACAGTCTTTTTAAAAGAAAGTAGTTCCCATAGCCTATATTGCCACTGGTGTGTGACGTGTGTGGCCTTTATATATTCTAAACCATAACATATAAGGTGATGTGGCCAGTTCTCTTTCTCGCCGCCTTTATAACCAGACAATTCACACACAAACCATGCCCGGTATCTGTTTGTAAGACTGGGTCGACCCCAGAGCGTATTAGCCGGGAAGAAACCACCCAACCTCTGCTAGGCATTGAACTAGGACCACTATCTCAGCAGTCAAGCACACTAACCACTGTGCCACCGCAGCTCATGTCTAGAGTTAGTAACACTTCAAACAGAATCCAGTCATTTATACTTACATAGTTGTTTTAGATGACGATGTTTAGTTTGGCTGTCTCACTCTCTCCGAATCAAAAAACACATACATAAAGTAGAAGACACTTAGACACAACACACTACACTATCGGAGTTCAGTTTGCTAGCTCGTGGCTCCATCTTGTGAAATGTGAAGTATTTTCCAGCATAACAGTATTCTTTCCTCTTCTTTCACTCTGTATCCCCCCTTGGGGTATAATTCTTTCATCAACTGACTGCAAGACCTTATATCCTTAGCTATGCCATGCAGCTTCGACTATGTCCTCCTAATATTATTCATTTCTGTTTTTACTTCTCTTCTCCGTGTGTCTATTACTTTTGCATTCAACGGGGAAGACGGCGTTTACCTGCAAAGAGTTGTGGAACGTATTGAGGCATATTGAGCACGGCAATGCACGTAAAGCGCCCTGGTCATTCACTGCACCTGTATTCGTCTCCAGTCGTCTTGGCTTGTCTTGTTACTGGACTCAGATGGACTCAGGCGAGAGAGTGAGGTCGACGAATTGCGCATCTCTTCCTCACTTTAATCCAGTTCATCGCGCAAGTTTTTCATCCTAGCTTCATATTCATAGACTAAGTGTTGTGGACAAATCGCCTATCTTGGCAGCAATGTGTCACAAACTGCCACAATTGATAACGAAGTGAATGCAAGAATCTCTAAGGCCAGAGCAGCCTTTGGCAGACTGTACAAGAATGTATGGGACAGAAATGGAATAAACCTGCAAACAAAGCTGAAAGTCTATAATGCAGTTGTATTATCCACACTGTTATATGCTTCTGAAACCTGGACTGTCTATCAGCGACACGCCAGGAAATTAAACCACTTCCGCACAGTCCGCCTTGGGAAGTTATTGAAGATTAAATGGCAAGACAAAATCCCAGACACTGATGTCCTAGAAAGAGCGACCATGCCCAGTATCCACACACTACTAATGAAGAATCAGATTCGCTGGGCTGATCACTTGACTCGCATGCCAGATCACTGACTCCCTAAACGAATTTTTTTTACGGTGAGCTGCGTTGTGTTAAACGCTCCCAAGGCGGCCAGAGGAAACTCTGAGAATCTCACTAAAAGCTTTTGGAATTCATTATGATACCTGGGAGACTGCTGCCAAAGACAGAAATTCTTGGCGTACATCATTACACAAGGGTACAGTCACTTGTGAAGCAACCAGGACTGCAAGAGCTGTGAAGAAAAGGCTGAACAGAAAAACAAATGCAGGCGATCCTCGTCCTGGAATGTCAAGCATTCTTTGCTCACACTGTCAAAGAACATTTCGAGCCAAAATAGACTTTATCAGCCATCTTAGAATTCCATACTTTCAACCCCACTGGATGAAATTAATGGTCATCATTATTCTTGATGGACAAGCAACAACATTACTTTTGCCTTGTGGGTTCCAGACAATGCCCTGCCTAGTTATACAATTCTCGGTTGCTCTCAATGTATGTCGTATCCAGCGCCAGCATATTTTCCTCCCCTCTTGGTTCCTGCTATTTGTTTAGTTCTCTCCATGAGCTCCATGTTGGTCATTCTGTCACTCCATTATATTCCTTCCGTACTGTGCAGGAACTAATTAGTGAATGTTCGTAGTCGCCTCATGTGAATCGTTATGAGTCATGTTAAACCGTGGGCGTGATCACGTGATTCCAAAACTGCCTATATTTCCGGCTCATGTTCTCATCTCACATGTAACTAAGGTAATCAACTAACGGGCCAGATTTGACGGCGGCGTAGTCGATTCGTTCCACACGCCGGTCAGTTGCACTTAAACATTGATTTCTCTATCAGAAAGCAATGGCAAAGTTGTGTTTTGTTTTGCTATTTACAGGACATCGCTGTCAACACCAGCATGTTACTGCCGTTGTTGATATCTTAGCAAGTTTACGTTCAGTAGTGTGCCTTCCTTTCTGAACGACCGACTCAAATACCATCACGTTAAAACCCAGCGCGACACGGTCTGCTGCCAAATTGGTCGCAAATTTGTTTCGAACCCGGGTACGTAGGCTTAGGAATCGCGTCCGCAAGCCCTTAGCCACGGAGACCGTCAATGGCAAACTGCAGAGCGTAAAATTGTCTAGTATATCAGTCTGCAGAGGCTGGGTGTGACTGCAACGTCCTGCAAACGACATGCAATTATTTTTATGTGTCAACCATCGGGGAGTCGTGGTAGCCCAGCGGCTACCATCCAGGTGGATTGTTAATAACTCACCAGGCCATCCCAATTGTACATGGGCACCAACCAGGAAATGTCTTGGGAAGTAAAGACGATAGACTTGATATTGACCCCATCACCAGTTGAGAGCCGATTGGTTTATAACAATATCCGGCTAGCACCATATACCCAATACGCCACATGTTATCGGAAGGGGTCCTTTTTCCTTGTTAATCAACGAATGCGCGAGTTCCAACTGCCAATCTGCTGCCATGTTATTGGTCTCTCTACAACCTCCTTGAACTGCGTTGGTTAAAACTAACATAAGAAACCTATGGCTGACGTACAAAGTGATCAACCAATCTGCAACAATGTGTTTGGTCCCTCAACAAGCTTGCTTTAACATCATTGGATATAACTAAATTAAGTAATCAATAGCTGACTTACGTAATGACCAATTTTCTGCCATGTTAATGGTCATTCAACAACCTGCTTTAACTTCATTGAACATAAGTAATGTCAGCTAATGGATAACTGTTAAGGTCCTTAATCTGCTGTCATTTCATTGGTCCCTCTACAACATCATTGAATATAACTAAAGGTAAAGAACCAATGGCTGCTTTATAAGCTGGCCAGTGATATCATTCACATAATACCCAACCCTAACCTCCCATAGGAGTACTTGTATTTCATCTTTCTGTTTCACGTGCACCCACTAGCGTGGTGAAACCGGAAGCTCTCAAGTGTTTGAGTCGGCAACTGGCCAGGTGCAGCAACATTAAGAAGATCATTGAGATGGCTGACAACAGCGGGGGTACCTGCATGCACAACCAGCTGGATGAGCATTTCAAGCATTGTGAGTTCTCTCTGTACTCGTGGCAGTTGTTGCTTGTTTCCATGGTTACTCTCGCGGCATATGTTTGTATCTGCGTCTGTTATATTGTGTATGTCTGTGTGTATGTATGTACTGATGGCTGGGTGGGTGGATGGGTGTCTGTCTGTCTGTCTGTCTGTCTGTCTGTCTGTAGGTAGGTAGGTAGGTAGGTAGGTAGGTAAGTAGGTAGGTAGGTAGGTATGTGTGTGTCTGTGTATTTATATATGTATATGTGTAAGTATATATTTCTCCATATGTATGTATGTGTAAATGTTTTGTGTTCGTGTGTGCTTGCGTGTGTATGTGATTATATATGTGTGTGTGTATGTGTTATTTTTCGTGTGCGCGCGTGAAGGTATGTATGTATGTCTGTTCATAACTGAGGACAGCGAGAGAAGATTTGGGTTACAGCCTGTCAGCATAACATGGGAAAATTTCAGCATAACATGGGAAAATGTCAGCAAAGCATGAGAAAATGTCAGCATAACATGGGAAAATGTCAGCATAACATGGGAAAATGTCAGCATAACATGGGACAATGTCAGCATAACATGGGAAAATGTCAGCATAACATGGGAAAATGTCAGCATAACATGGGAAAATGTCAGCATAACATGGGAAAATGTCAGCATAACATGGGAAAATGTCAGCATAACATGGGAAAATGTCAGCATAACATGGGAAAATGTCAGCATAACATGGGAAAATGTCAGCATAACATGGGAAAATGTCAGCATAACATGGGAAAATGTCAGCATAACAAGGGGAAACGTTAGCATAACATGGGAAAATGTCAGCATAACATGGGAAAATGTCAGCATAGCGTGGACAATTGTCAGCTCACAGGTTTATAGATGATAATATGTTGGTGATAGCGAGATGTTCCAAAGAATGCTCGTACACATCTGTTTGTATGGTGATGATGATGATGAGGATGATGATGACGATGGTGATGTTGATGATGAGGACCATAATGATGGTGGTGAAGATGAGGAAAACGACGATAATGATGATTATGCTGACGACCGTGGTGATGATGATAATGTTGATGATGATAATGGCGAGAACGGCGGTGATAATAATGTTGATGGTGATAATGGTTATGAGCAGGCGATGGTGAGGACGACAATGATGATGATGATGATTAAGCTGATGATGATGATGATGGTTCCCAGGATGGCGATGATGCTGATGATGTAGCTGATGGTGGTGTTGGTGTTGATGCTAATTACGATGATGGTGACTAAGACAGCGATGATGTTTATGATGAAACTGATAGTGATGATGATGATGATGGTGACCAGGACGGCGATGAGACGATGATGAGAACGGCAATGCTGATGATGGTGCTGGTGTTGATGATGATGCTGGTGGTGATGATGATGCTGATGGTGATGATGACACTTTAACACTCTTTTTCTCGGGGCAACTGAAGGCTTGTTACTGGTGAATTAACATCTGCCACTTGAATCGTGAGCTCAAACTAGTGCTTTTATCAGCAGCAATAACGTGAAAGTCTGAGCGCCTGAATGAATTAGAGGAGACACTGGTAAACAACAAGCTATCTACTCAACTGGGAAAAAAGCTAACTACTGCTCATATTAGAGGCATTAATACTGAGATCTGAGTGCCAACAAGGAAGTGGAGGGGAATATGGCCGTCATATGCTACAGATTGTGTGATCCGCTGTAGCGTAGTAACCAGGCGCTCGCTTGTCGGTCCAGTGGCCATGGGTTTAAATACGCGTAAGGGCGGATTTTTCAAATAAGCCTGGTCTCCCAGCTCGACCCCGAGTAAAACTGGTACCTGGAAATATTTGGGGAAGTAAATGTCGTGGCGTGATACTGACCACATGACCCAGCGAGTGCCGAATGGTCTCGGAAAATGTGGGTCTAGCCCGTGTTTTCAGTGCCACTTACTTGAATTTACATGCTACAGATACATATACAAATACAGCTGCAGTCGGTTTGGCAGCAGATTACCTTGCGCTGGTTTTCATTCAATGATATGCGTGCCTGTCGTTCAGAAAGCAATGGCATACTTCTGAACTACTGAACGTAAACTTGCCCAGAAATCACGAACAGCCAAAACATGCCGTGGTTGACTGCGACGTCGTGTAAAGAGTATGCAACTAACTAACCTAACTTCGAATGTTTTAGCGCTAGCGTTAAATTAGTACTGCCGTATGGTTCAGAAATATGGCGAATGGCCAAAACAATTACTAATCAGCTACAAGCGTTCGTTAATTGGTGTTTGCGCAGAATAGAAGGAATGAAATGGTGTGAATGGGTCATCAGTGTGGAGCTCAAGGGGCGAACTAACCAAATACCAGTGAATCAAGAGATGAGGAAAGTGCGCAGCGATGAGTCGGGCACTCAATGGTCAAACCTGATAATAGTGTAACTAGACAGACCCTTGTCTATAAAGCACAGATAAACGAGATTGTGGGAGAACGTTCAACAAATGAACAAGAGAATTAGAGGCAGAGAAGAATACGGGAAAGGCATAGAGGGAGATACAGTAGATGGGAACGGATAGAACGGTTTGGCGTAGGTTGGTTCAGTGATTTTGCTCAAAAGGGAAAACAGCACAGAAGAAGAATATGCTACAGTTACAACGAAATTACAAATAAACTGGAACCTCGAGTTACCTCGTTGTAAAGTGTTCAATATTTCCTCCTCTAGAGACTGCTAAAATTACGTCAACTGAAGCCTCAAGTTACCTCATTGTAAAGGATGAAATCATTCTTCCTCTTACTACTAAAATATGCTGCATGTCGTGTGCAGGAAGTTGCGATAAAACCCAACCCAAAGTTGACTTACTAGGCGATATTATGTTCAGTAGTTTGCCATCACTTTCTGAACAAGAAGTCAATGGTTAAATCCAACTGACCGGCGGAGGGAACAACCCTATCCAGCCATCAGCGCAGGGCAAGTTTAAGAGCGGGTCCATTCGGTCACGATGACCTCTAGATATTGCTAATACAATATGATTAACCCGTATATAATCAATCCCCAGCAATAATCGAACATCTACCTTCAGTGAGGAGCGACTCGCCATGTTTCAGCATCAGTGACACCTCAAACTGCTACGACAACGCAGCAGCCAACATTCGGCAGAAGGGGGTCTCAATCAGCAAGTTCCACTATGAGGCAGACAAGTAAGAGTGCTGCTGACTGTCTTTCTTATTTTGTTTTCTTTCGCTTGCTTTGACCTCAATCGTAGTCCAGACACTTTACTTCTAAGAACACTGGACTGATTTGTGCGTGTGGATTAGCTTTCCCAATTACGAGTGTCCCTCGCCATCAGGCGAATCCATTCCAACTTCAGAGGTACTTGTAATTTGCATCCCCAGGTCAAGGACGACAGGTCAACACTTTAGTCCAACTGTCTGGTGTAGGGGTTGAAACCACTACATCGGCAGCAGCACATCGGATGTTTAAGAACAAGTGTTCGTATCCATTCGGCCATGCTGACCTAACTTTCTAGTTATAGTCTCTTCTCTCAAGGTGAATATTATAGTTCAATCATGTATAGCCCGGTGTCAGTTGTCATTAGATGAATGTCATAAAGATTCACAACAATGTTTTCCTGTAGTGAATGTGTATTTTTATTTGCGCAAAGTTGGTTTTTGTAAGTGAATGGCAATTTCCTCTGCCAGCTTTAACATGCTACCATTTTGTGTATTAAACAACACACGAAACACATTGTCCCTGTCAATCACGGGATCGGTTTCCAAATTGTGCCATCCAGTTGTGTGCTCACTGACATTTGCTGCTATCCCCTTTAATAATGTTGCTTTTACCTTAATATACGCTGCTTCTCCTTGAAATATGATGTGTCCTCTTTAAAATATATTGCTTTTCCCTGTAGATGCATTTCTCTACCTTTTAATTATGTCTTCCCTGTGAAACATGCTGATTTTTCCTTTGGAACAAGCTGCTTGCCCCTTTTAAGAACACTACTTCGCTTTTGAAATTGTCTGCTTTTTCTTTTAGGTTATTCTTTTCAGAACCATTTTTCTTCGATTGAAGAGTATATTTTTGTGCATGTCTAGACTAAAGTCAACTTTCGTTAGGAAAATATTACAGAAACCCAGTAACTATCACAACGACAATACACAAACAGCTGTGTGCGCACTCTAATTTGCTGCTTTACCCTTTTAATCAGCTGATTATAGGAATATTCAGTGCAATAAATCAGCTGATAATGGGAATATTCTGTGCAATTAGCTGATTGTGGGAATTTCCTGTGCAATCAGCAGATTATAGAAGTGCTGTGATGTTAGTTCTTGACTCAACCCAAGTATACAGATAATGATATAGTTTTATATTATTATTATTATTATTATTATTATTATTATTATTATTCATCTCATCTCATCTCACCATGTTTCTCTTGTACCTTGCGGTGTCGAGGTGAAGTATAAACACCGGGAGAGTGCCCACTTATGGGCTTCATGTATCAATATTCCCATGGACTCTGTTATTCCCTGTGTCCATTGTTTACGTGGTCGGCCTCGTCCTCTGCTTCCCTCTGGTCTGTACATCATTGCTTGTTGTGGTATACTGTTAGTTGGTAACCTACTTGCATGGCCAAACCATATGACTTGCTGCCTTCTAATAAAATCTAATGCAGCTATAGTCCTGATTTTAGTCAAACTTTGCACTTTAGTCCTGATTTCTTGATTTCTGATCTTATCTCTTCTTGATACATTCTTCTCAGGAATATCATTTCTGTTGTTGTGAGTTTTTTTTCTTCTCTTTTTCTGTCATTGTCCAGGTTTGGCATTGGTAGCATAGAGTTGGTAGGAAGATTGTGTTCTTCTTCTTTTCGTTCATCCGGAGTGTTTTTTCAGATGTGATTGCGGTGTGTCTGTTATGGGCCCTTGGGCCGAAACCCGCAGGCCAACACATCGACTTTAGCGTGCTTTTTTGACCAGGTAGCATTCCTGGGAGATTGTGTTGTAAAGTGCTTTCTTAGTAGCTATTGATACATGTTTGTTCTTTAGTGTTGGTGCCATTTGTCCAATGAGTTGGTTTGCCTTATTGCATCTATTTTCGATCTCGTCTTCTGATTTGCCATTTGATGATATTATACTTCCAAGGTACTTGAAACTCTTCACTTGTTTCAAGGGATGTTCGTTTAGGTGAATCGTTGTTGTTTTTTTCCCCTTTAGTTATAGTTATTACCTCTGTTTCACTTGTGCTAATTTTCATGTTATGTTCCCTACACATTTAGTTTAGACTATTCATGTGGTCTTGTAATTCAGCTTGGTCATCCGCAAACAGGAGTTCTCTAATGGTAAGATTTGCAGATGGTTCTTCTTCTGTGTTCTCGTCATGCTGCAACCATACATGTCGTAAATGGCGACTACAGAAGGTTGGTGTAACTGGCTGTCTCGTGTCGAAGCAACTTTAGGAGCACAATCCAACCAATCATGGACACGTCCACGGAGACTTAGTTTCAGCTGGTTGAGAGCTGTTGTTGTTGTCATCGTCTATGGCGTCGTCCTCGTCGTCGTCCTCGTCGTCGTCATCGTCGTTGTTGTTGTTGTTGTTGTTGTCGTCGTCTATGGCGTCGTCCTCGTCGTCATCGTTGTTGTTATTGTTGGTGGTGGTGGTGGTGGTGTTGTTTTTGTCATCATCTATGGCGTCTTCCTCGTCGTCGTCGTCCCATCGTCGTCGTAGTCGCCGTCGTCGTTGTTGTTGTTGTTGTTGTTGTTGTTGTTGTTGTTGTTGTTGTTGTTGTTGTTGTTGTTGTTGTTGTTGTTGTTGTTGTTGTTGTTGTTGTTGTTGTTGTTGTTGATGTTGTTGTTGCACTCACATTTATTATGCCAGTGTAGATGTTGCTACGTTCATAAATAAATAAGAAATGCTATAAATCGACATCCAGGTTTTTTGCCAGAATCTGGGAGTGTCAAGTCCAGCTGTACAAGTCAAACTCAGGTATCTGTCCCAACTGGCAGATCCCCATGTTGCTTTCCCTGCAGGATATGGCGATGCCCACCCTGTTTGGCATGAAGCTTACGGAAGAACATGTCTCAATGTTAGAGGTAAATTAGCATCTAGTGCCTTACCAATTGACTTGGGCGATCATGCTTCTCCATATCTTGAGATCTCTAACAGCATGTATCAATTCTTATGCTGACATCTTTCTGCGCCATGACAAATGGCTGTCAATGTCAATGTTATTCTCTCGCTAGTTTCCTCTGTCTCTCTTTCCACAAGTCTTTCAAATTGTCACGTCTCCTATGTTTGTTATTTGTTTTTATTTCAAAATGTGTCCAAAATACGATGACTTTTCCCAAAATACGATGACTTTTTATATTTAATTTTTTTTATAAGCAGTCCTTGGGTCTTAACCAATCCAAAACATTTATATTACTTATTTTTGGTTGTCTGAATTTTCAGCATTCTTCTGTAAACACTAAAACCCCATCTGTAAGGCTTCAAGTGATTTTTTTTTTTTTTTGGTGTTTCACTAGTTGTCCAAGATTTACATCCATGTGATAACACTACTGGCTATATACATCATGCTAGAATTCTTGTTATAACCTTCAATGACAAGGACTTGTTACATAAGATGTTCTTCGTTTCATAAAATGCAGTTTTCGCTTGTCCTATTATGTTCTTTATCTCGGTGATACATCTTCTTTCTGATGTTATCCATGTGCCTAGATACTTAGGTACTTTTGCTTTCTTTCACCCCAAACAAACTTTGCCAGCTATATTTAGAGTCACCAGCTATATTTAGCGCCGACGGTGATCTCCTCTGTGTTCGGCTGGAGTGCGTGTCAGTGCGTTTCAATTGCCCCACACCACAGTGTTGTTTCTTTGGGCTGTGGCAACCGTTTCTGTCTCCCTTCGATCCTCATTTGCATCGGTCCTGCAATCACTTTCCGGTTAGGGTTAGGGGGTAGGGTCAGGATTAGGGTTAGGGGTAGGGTACACACACTAACCCTAACCCTAATCCTAACCCTACCCCCTAACCCTAACCCTAACCGGAAAGTGAAAGAATAGCGCACCACCGCGCCGCATAGAATTGCGCACCGAGCTACGGCGCAACACATGGAAACCCCCTGAATGTTCGGCGCAACACAGGGAACCCCTGGATGTGACGTCATACCCTGGGATTCCCTTTTGTTTGGGGTGAAAGAAAGCAAAAGTACCGATACTTAAATGTATGTACTTGCTTCAAATTAATACCACTGGCTTTAACTTAACATTTAGGCACGACACGTTCCTTAGATTCACCATCACTTCTGTCTTCTATTAATCAAGCTGAGCTTCATGTTTTTCACTTTCTACAACAATTTTATCTATCATTTTATGTAGTACTTTTTTATTTGTTGCTATCGAAACGGAATCTTCGGCATAATGCAAGTTATTTATTAAATAGCCACCAAACTCTGCCCTTGCCATATTTTCTTTAGATCTCATTGTTTCTTCTTCTTCTGTTCTTCGTGTTCTTCTTCTTTTTACTTCTTCTTCTTTGTGAACAAATGGACTGAATACTTTAAGGAACTTATGAACAGACAAATCCCCCCCCCCCCCCAAAAAAAATCCTGATGTCCAGCCTGCAAATGTGAAGCTGGATATCAGCTGTGATAATAAACCACTTAAAGAAAAGATTAGGAAATCGATCAAACTTCTGAAGAATGTGAAGGCTGCTGGTCCAGGCGGTACTCCAGCAGAAGCTACTAAAGCCAATATAATCACCTCAACTGAACTGATGCATATCTTCTTTAGCCGTCTGGGAATACCAAAGAAATACCAGAGACTAGAGAGAAGGATATCGGATGAAGCTGAAGCTGACAGTGAAAGGGAGCCTGAAAAAGTTTCAAATTTATAGAGAATTAATTTTACTATCAGTTCCTGATAATATAGAAACCTAATCCATAAAGTAAAAATCAATCCAGTTCACTAGAAGCTAGAACTAACTAGTTAGTTAGTTAGTTAGTTAGTTAGTTAGTTAGTTAGTTAGTTAGTTAGTTAGTTAGTTAGTTAGTTAGTTAGTTAGTTAGTCAGTTAGTCAGTCAGTCAGTCAGTCAGTCAGTCAGTCAGTCAGTCAGTCAGTTAGTTAGTTAGTTAGTTAGTTAGTTAGTTAGTTAGTTAGTTAGTTAGTTAGTTAGTTAGTTAGTTAGTTAGTTAGTTAGTTAGTTAGTTAGTCGACAGATCATCCTCATTGCACATAAGTACTTGGATCCCCTCCTCAGCAAATCCCGCAGAGTGTAGCGGCTAACGAGACCAGTTCTGTGTTGGTTTATCAATCTTCTTTGGCTTCCTGCGTAGTGTTCTTCTTTGGCCACCCCTCTTTTAATTTTCTGTTCTTGCAGTCTGGCCATGCTCGTAGATTCACTGTCATCACTTGGTTCTCGCAAAAGTCTTACTTCTCGTAGAGCATTCAGAATGTCAGCCTGGTCCATGACTCGTCCGCCCTCCACAGTAGCCTTACCTGCAAGCTTGTCAGCCCGCTCATTTCCTTGTACTCCCGCATGCTCTGGCACGAAGATGAAACTAATCTTTGCCAGCCGAGACCGCTCCAGAGGCAGCAACCATTCTCTTCGAATCCACCCCACCTCTATCCTCTTGAGCATGCTCATTGAGTCGCTAAGGAAACATGCCTTAGCGAATGTCTGTGTCTCGAGCCATGTTATTGCTTTACTTACTGCCATGACTTCCATAGTCAGGCTACTTGTGGTCTCAATGAAAGCACCAGAGTCCTCCTTCACAATTCTCCCTCCGGCCCAAGCCGTAAAGGCCCATGAGCTTCTCACATGTCGGACGACCGACCCATCTTTGTAGATGACAGCATCACCGTCTAGCGAATTCTCGAAAATCAACGCTTGTACTTCAGCCTCCACAGCAGTCGGATTTTCTTGTCTGCATTTTCTATCTAATTGGATGCACACTGAAAAGGACGTACAGAAATCTGTTGGCACTTTACCCACTCCTCGAAAGGCTCTAAGTCCTCAAGTGAACACACCTGTTGTGGAATGTCTTCGGCATGACCCATCCACGACCGTCCTCTTTTTAACCTGCTGCCCTTCACCTTCATAATTTGACCATGAAGTGGATGTTCTGTGTTTGCGTTAACTCTGAGGTAGGCGCGTGCTCTGCAAACTTGTATTCTGTCTTCAATGGTTGGAAAATCAAGAAGGTAGCGCATCGCCCTGCATGCTGTATCTCTTGTACATCCAAGAATAATGCGCATAGCTTCATTCTGTATCCTTTCCATCCTTTCTATCTGCGTACGGCTGAGAGTCAAGATTGCCATCGCGTACTCAAAAACAGACGTGACCAGCCCCTCGTACAGAAGACATAGATGGCGCTGCTCACAGTTTGCTGCCGCCATCACCCGCATCGAGCCAAACCCCTCTTGGCCTTTGTTATCACCTGGTCTATGTGCTCATTATAAGCAAGGCTTCGATCAAACCGATCAAACCGTATCCCCAGGTAATTCATTGCCTACGTTCTTTCCACCGTCTCTGAACACAGCTTTACAATTGGTGTTGGGGTGTTGACAATATGATTATTCAATGAGAACCAAGTCACTGTTGCCTTTGTTGGGTTGACCACTGCCCCAGCTTCATATTAAACTAGCATATCCTAGTAAATCACACACAGTAAGAACTGGCGTTTAGTGCAACGTCCTGTAACAGACAGGCAACTAACAGCAGTGCATACCATACGATAATTTTGACCTTACCATATGTCGCCAGTTCAAGAACGAGGAATCTAGCACGTATTATCCGCCCACCACGACCCTCCCACGACCACAGGAAAGTGACATCAGAAGTAAGTTTTTCATCTTGTTGAGGGTGCTCACCCACAGGCCGGAAGCTGCAGACGGCGATGTAATCGTCCAGGTGAATGTTGGAGATGGCGTCGGGGTGAGTGTTTTGTTACAACTAAACATGTGGTCATGCATGTGTGTAACGTTGTTCTTATTGTTTATATGGTTTATGGGTCAATGTTTTGTTACAACTAAACACGTGGCCATGCATGTTTGTAAAATTGTTCTTGTTGTAAGACTATATGGTTCAGGGGTTAGTGAGCGCAGTTTCGCGGCTCCCCGACTTACCGTGTCGAGGGTTCGAAATCAGTCGCGGGTGATTTGGAAGCAGGCCGCTTTGAGTTGATTTCGATGGTGTGAAGCGTCGGTTGTTGAGAAAACAATGGCAAATTACTGAACGTAAAATTGCCCAGTAAATCAACAACAGGCATTACATGCTGGGGTTGATTTCAACGTCCCGTATGGGAAATGCAACTAATTTGTTTTTAAAACTATTAACATAGTCATGCCGTGTAACGTTGGCCATCGTGTCTGTCCAGCCTTCTGTCTCGTGTGCTGCCAGTCATATCAGATATAAATGTTCCTCGATGCCTTGATGTCAAACTGCCCAGCGTGTTCTTTCTTGGTCTCCCTCTGCCTCTCCTCCCCTCCAACTGTCCCGCTGCCACAGACGTGCCCCAGTTTGTTCAATGGATGTCCTACCCAGGGCCAGATCCTTGTCCTCACCTCTTGATTCTCTGATATGTGTCGAGTACTTTCTCTCCATGAGCTACACATTTATGATTGTGTCAGCGGAACACAATTTTTCTGCATCACAATTTAGAAAGGCATTGTATCCAAATCTCAGTAAGTGCTTCAGAATGCTAGAACTATCAGTAATTGCGCACTTTCAAAACACAGTCTCTTCCAACTGCCACAAACTTCAGTGAATTGACAGTTCAGCCCACCCATCCGCCCACACACACAGTGAAAAGCAATACGAAAGCCAAGCTGCAAAGTTCACGGGCGCTTGTGATTGGGTCAATGCAGGCACATGGATGAAACCCTTGCAGCCGTGAATGACTGACACTTGACAATAACACAGCTGCCGGGTGGGCACTGGACTGGAGCCTGTTGGCAAATGAGACACCTCAAATCTGTGGATGCAACATCACCAACCCGAGGTTAATGCCAGCCTGTCCGGAGTTCTGGCTCAATCTGTTGCAGTGTAAGGGATGCAACTCTGGTTTACCCTGAGTACAGCAACATAGAGCATGTTAACAAATGAACTTTGCGGGAATGTTTTGGGTTTTCTACTTATGTATTTACCACCTGCTATCTCATAATGCCGCCTTCTTCTGCTCTCCTTATCCTCCATTGAAGCAACGGCCCTCAAACCAACTCTCTACGTGGTTCTCAACCTTCTTTGCCCGTGCCCCCTTCACCATATTTTCAGAACGTCACCCCCCCCCCTTTTGTATTTCCTACCTAAACATCCCGCCCCCGCCCCTACACAGTATACGCAATAATGGAAGCTAAATTTAATACCACATACTAAAACAACTCTAGACGTCCACATAAAACTGATTTGTGGGTCTACTTACTTTATAAATTGAATTTTAGAAGGGCGAGACGTACAGAACCTTACAGTATGAAGGGAAAAACAATATCAAGTAATCAGTTCTTGTATTAACGCGATCTTGAAATAAAAGGGGGGGGGGGGTGGGATTCCCCACCGGTTGAGAACCACTGGTCTATGCCCTCCCCATATTAAAACTGTCTGTAATTATTTCCCCCTTGTGTTCATAGCTCTACCTCTATTTCATTTGCCCCGTGAGTTCCAGACAAAGGACCGCCTAGTTATACTCCTCTTGGGTTTTCCCAATGTGTCCTATACAGCTCATGCTTTTTTTTTTTCTCTTATCTCTTGATTCCGTGGTATTTGTCAAGAAGCTTTCAGCCAGGCAGAACCCCATAGAGCTGAGAATATTAAAGTTAACGGTCCCTGTGGCACCCTTCTGACAATCCCAGGCTGAAAATCGATTTCCCTCCTGCCACTGAGAAGTCGACATGGCACTTTGTCGCAAGTTTTAGAGGATGAGCTGAAACAGATATCACAGGACACGCCGAGCTGACCGTCCCATATCACGAAAATTGAGGAGCAGCACACATACAAGATGGAGAAGTACAATGACATGGTCGCAAGTCTGAGACAGAAAGGGTACATTGTCAGGCGATTCGCCGTTGTGGTAGGCGCAAGGAGTCTTATCTCTCATTCCGTGTACAAAGAGCTTGGGCAGTTGGGCACTCAAGGACAAGCGAGAACTCGGGCACAGGAGCAACTGGACAAGACAGCCGAATAGGCTTCGTGCTGGCGCTGGAACAATCGGAACTTTGAGTGGCACAAGTCACTGCAGTAATGTAGTCCACGTTCCTGTCTGCAAATCACATTATATTTAACATCGAAACTAGCCAATCTCTCAACTAAAATCTAGAACTGGAACCGTCCCATGTAGATTATAGCCATCTCTCCAGACGAGTGAGGTGCACTTGAGGCTGAGACTCTGCAATGTTGTCGAAACACCACGTTGTAGCATTCACCGAAATCAATGGAATGTCGGCCGACTGCACTCCAAGTCAGAGAAGAGTGGCGGTAGGGGGGGGGTGGAGCATATGTTGGAAAACGGCTCAACGTCTCGAAACAGGGTACATATAGACAACAGGAGAAAGACACCCGGAGTCATGACCCGGATTGGTGCACGCCCGGAGAGTTCAGGAAGGTAAAAGGCCGAAACATTCCGGGAAGAGGGACTTCCTCTGACGATCAGAAATCTCCTGTGTGCTTGCTCCGCGGTGGAGTTTCTATCACCGCCTACTTCTCTCCATGAGTTGCACATGGGCGATTCTGCCAAAACCATTTAGTCCTTCTTTACTCTCGAGGAGTGATGAGGGGATCTGGCCGATGCTCGACGCTCAGGGGAAAAGCGAGACGGGCATTTAATCAGATTGCTACTGGTACTATTGGTGTTGGAACTCTTCGCTGGCTGCTGAGGATGGGGGCGGAGCGCTTATGGGAATGCCCCGCGAATGCTGTGATGTCGGTTCCTAGATCAATCAATCAATCAATCTGAAACCACAAATGACTGATTCTTTGTAGTTTATTAATAATTTATGTGGTTCTTCATGTTTCTGATGCATTCAGTAACGCTAATTTAACGTTCAAGATTCTCAATTTGTTGCTAAGTTAAACTTCTGTTAAACTTCACAATTCCTTCAACAGGATGTCAAGGCCAACGTCAAACAGACCAATGTGAAAAACAAGAACAGATTAAACAAGGGTCAGAAGGCCAGGAAGGAGAAAACATGGATTAATGACAACAGTGATAATCAGATGATAAATTAATTGTCTTCATTGACAGATTGGTGATAAAATAGTTGGCTGCTCAGATATTCTAGTGATGAATTTGTTGTCTACATTGATATGCTGATTATAATCGGCTATGTTTATTACATGATTATTAATTAAATTGACTATTCAGAGTTTCAAAACAATGTTTTCCTATAGTGGATTTTCATAACGAAGACACAAACAATAGATTGCATGATTTCTTGCCTGGAGTATTTCACTGCATCTCGCCAGGTACATGTTTTTGTTGATTGTCCATCAAGAATGATGATGACCATTCATTTCATCCAGTGGGGTTGAAAGTATGGAGCCCTGAGTTCTAAGATGGCTGATAAGGCCTATTTTGGCTCCAAATAGGTACATACTGCCAGGAACCAGGTACATACAGCAGAAACCACACAACATAAACTAAAGCAATCAGATAAATCCTTCAAACTGAAATATACAACACATATATTCACACAGTAAGAAATATGCTAGGCAATAAATAGTGCAATGTATTGCTTGTGTCTTCGTTATTCATATATTCAGAGTTGACTGGTACACTGACAGACTAATGATGTATCCACTGACATTATGGACTACTCAATGGTATATTACCTGACAATACTGTTTGATAAACAAACTGGCAACATGGATAGTTGATAATGAATTAACAAGTTACCTTCATAGTGTAATCAGCATCACTAATTGCTGAATATTTGAACAAAGAATACACAAACAATAGACAGCACAATGTATTGCCTGGCATATTTCATACAGTGAAATATAGCAGGAGGACTCTTTGATATCCCTTAAGCTGCAATGGGGCCATGGTGCAATGTCCATATTTTCATGTGCCAACTGGCACTCAATGATGTGGTCAGTATCAAGGCAGGGGACTTTGTTGTCTAGGACAATTTCCGGATACCCAACTTAGGCTAGATCGACCTGGGAGCAAAATCCACCCATTTATGGATTGAACTCATGACCTCTGCACCAGCCAGCCAGCATCTAATCACTGTACTACATGCAGTTCTCATTAAAACAAAAAGTCCCATGGCCGGAGCCTGCTGTGTGTCCATGGTGTGATAGAACCATCATATTATTTTAGGCCTGAGTGCACCACAGAGTACCTGGCCAGTCTTCCCTCTCGTAGTGAAGGATGAAAGCTGCACTGTTCAAAGAAGCTTATGCCACTGTCAACATAATACCAGATGTTTGTAAAGTGTCACTACTCTTTTATGTATAACAATTTGATCAATGAAGTACATGACGTCATCAAAAAATGTGCTCCACAGACCATCATGAAGCAATATGCAGCATATGGCAGCCGTCTGCTGGGGTAATTCTTTGCACTCCAAACAGAATGGTGTTATCAACTGAAGAAAGAATTTGTTTGGTTGAACAAGTGTTTTGAAATGGCGGTTGATACACATGGATGGTTGTTCAAAGATTTATAGCAAGGTTTCCTGATAAATAACTTCCTCATCGCATTACAGTTAGACATTTGTTGAATAAGTTATAATGAATTCTTCATTGGTACTCTCCATTTCCCCCAACACAGCGTTGGACCATAGCAGTGACTATTTAACTAATTTAATTAATTTTTAGCACATTTTTTAATGACATCATGTACTTCATGTTTTTAAATTTGTTCTACACACAAAGTGTAGTGAGACTTTACAAACATCCCATATATTAACCACTGCACAGACACACCTGCTCAGTGAAATATGTCAGGCAGCAAATTGTGCAACCTGTTGTTTGTATCTTCTCCGTGCAAATTCACAACAGGGCAGCATTGCTTTGAGTTGAATAATGTCTCGATTGGCTACACTAGAGGTGTGATGATAAATTAAATGGTATCATTGATAATCTAAAGATTAATTAGATATACTGTCAGTGTGATGATAAATTACATGATCACACTAGTAAATTTAGAATAGATTAACTGGTAGCTCTGATAGTGTGAAGATAAATTAACTAGTAAAGTTGATAGTGCAGTGATAAATTAAGTTACTACATAATTACTTCAGGATATTTTCTTGTTTTGCAGCAGGGATATTGAGAAGATAAATTAACTTGCTAGACTAAAATGTTATGATAAATTAACCCATTGCACATTTGAAGATTATTTAACTTGCAACACTGATAGTGTAAAATATATTAACTATCTATTTTGACAGTGTTATGATAAAATAATTCACTATATTAATCATTGAGGATAATTGGCAACATTTATAGTGTGAAGATAACTTTTCTAGCTACACCGACAACATTATGATAAATTCATTAATTACATTAATCATCTGAGAATAATTTAATCAGTAACATTGATAGTGTGAAGATAAATTAACTAGCTATGTTGATAGTGTGAAGATAAGTTAACTAGCTCTGTTGATAGTGTGAAGATAAATTAACTAGCAATGTTGAACATGTGAAGATAAATTTATTCACTACATTAATCATCTGAGAATAATTTAATCGACAACACTGATAGTGTAAAGATAAATTAACTACCTATGTTGATAGTAATTATTTAATCTGGTTAAGCTAGTTAGTTTATCTTCATGTTAGTTTGCCGACTGTCTTCTTACAATTCTTATAAATTTCTTATTATAATTTGTCCTTAATGAAGGACAAATTAAATTTCATAAATTGTTCATCATAATCAGGTATCATGTCTTTTGCAGAAAGTAGCTCTCATCACCTGTCACGTTAAATAGTATTTTAGTTTCTGAGACCTTAAACTGTTTATAAGCCAGCCTTCTCATAAAGTGTTCTGATTTGTTTCATTCGTCACATAAGACGTAATTAATAACATAATGTGCCATCTCTTCATCAACAAAAGTTTGTTGTAATGACTCCTGTGTGTTCTAATGCCATAATCTTGAACAGTAAGAAGTTGATCACTCTTTGATTTTATGCCTCTGTTGTCCTTTAGCTCGTATGCCATTCAAATCTTTCTCCTGTTTACTGTTAAAATAGTTTACCTCCATACATTGTCAAAGCATGATTGTATTAATTTCAATATCCGAACTTAATAACATTTTATTCTATTTGTATAGATTTTAAGACATATAGTGACGTATAATTTAAGATAAATAATGACTTACTTGTATAGGGCTTATGAATAAAAGTGGCCAATTTGTATAGATTTTAAGACAAATAGTGGACTACTTATACATATTTCAGGACAAACTGTGGCCTGTTTGTATGTCTTAGGACAAATAGTGGTCTATTTGTAAAGATCTTAAGACAAATAGTAGCCTTTTTTTTATAGTACTTAGGACAAATAGTAGCTTATTTGTATATGACTTGAGTAAAAATAGTGATTTATTTTTATACAGCCTTTGGACAAATAGTCGTGTATGTGTATGTTTTAGGACAAATAGTAGCTTATTTGTATAGGGCTTGGGACAAACAATGGCATATTTGTATAGATCTTGAGACAACTAGTGACCTATTTGTACAGATCTTAGGACAAACAACGGCCTATTCAATCATAATGAATAAATTACATGCTAAACTAATTGCTAAACTACACTTTCAACTTTACTGTAAAGTACTAACGAAACTACACTTTAAACTTCACAGTAAACTACACACTAAATTACATGTTAAACTTCACAGTAAAGTACAAACTAAACTATATGTTAAGTTATATACTAAACTACACACAAAACTACACATTAAACTACACACTAAACTACATATTAAACTTCATCGTAAAGTACACACTAAACAGCATCTTAAACTTTATAGTAAAGTGCATACTAAACTACATGCAACATAAAAACACTAAACTACACAATAACATACACACTAAACTACACTGTATACTTCATACTAAACTACACACTGAACTATATGCCAAACAACATACTAAACAGCACTCCATACTCAACAACACACCAAACTACACTTTAAACTCCGTACTAAACTACACACTGAACGACATACCAAATAACACTTTAAACTTCATACTAAATAACACACTATGCTACACACCAGCAACTTCTTCATCAGCTGCCTTAACTCGGGCAGACATTGTCTATCATGTCTCTCCAATCTTCCCAGTCACATGATATTCTGTTGGAGCTGGTATTGTTTACATTTTTTTATTTAAACTTAGAAGCCACAAACAATAGATCTCACAATTTATTGCCTGGCATATTTTGCTGCATCTCATCAGGTGCACACTGCAGAATTGTATATCATATGATGAGAACAGATGAGTCTTATGTTTGGCCAAAACACACAACACACAGAGTCACCCTTGCTGTTTGAATGTGAAATATTTGCTATCCCCAAGGTAGTAGCAAAATCACAATGAAGACTTATTGTCTGCAAAACCCAGGTTTCAGACACCTATTTGCAGATGTCTAAGTGTATTTTAATAATCATTGTTTGTCAAATATAGTATACAAAATTCCTTTGCTTTGTTCATATTACAGGCACAATTTAGCAGGTGTTGAGAGATGATCGAGGTTGGACTTTTATAGCCTGTTGACTGCACAGGGCTTCCTGAAGACTGGTTAACTCTCTTTTCCTCCCATTCTGATATATGTTTGGTCACTAACAAATATTGTATTATTATTTGCTGCCCATCATACATCTTTCTCTCTCTCTCTCTCTCTGTCTTGCTCTCCCTCTGTTGTCAAGTATTTTCTAATACAAGACTATTGTGTATATTTCACCTCTTCTTTGGAATTCCCCAGAAATTCCTCTATCTTTTCCTTATGGTTTTTGTGAATGGTATAGAGGAAATTCCCATCATGTTCATCACCTTCACAAACCCACTAATGATACTATCCAACTGAAAACATTCCATGTTTGTTTCTATCAGAACACTTCCTGTCACCTTCTGTGTTATCACTAAATAGAAGAGTGTTTTTCCTGTATGTATATAATGAAAGAGTCACAAAGTTCTCACAACAAACTGCCATTTCATTCATAATAATGTCTATGACTTTCTTTCAAACTTATTCACTTGTTTCAATGGATTTAATAAACTAACAGAGAAGAAAAAAACCACTGGGATGTTTGTATTCTTTATGTTGTAACATCCAAAATGTTCACATGGGACAAACAATCACAAATTGTTAACAATATATTCATATCAACCTTTTGTCACCAATCATAGACTGATTGGGTCATAACTGTTAAATTTCAAACAGGACATAACAGACTGAAATATCTACATTACAAGCTCAAGATGGTCTTATTGGATCTTTGTGGTGTGTGTGTGACATTAGCCCCGTTATGGTAGTCATCTTCCCAACTTACAACAATGAATGTAAAAAAATCTGGCATCAACCAACTCCATTATAAGTTCAAGATGGATTTATTGGATCTTTATGTGTGTGATATTAGCCCCATGATGGTAGTCATCTTCCCAATTTACAACAATGAATGTAAAAAATCTGGCATCAGCCAACTTCATTCCACCAAAATATGTATAAGAATGTCTTGAAACTGAAACTAACTATTGCTTTCTTAGCAAAATTAACAAGGAAGTTTGAGTGCAAACAAGGAAAACAAAGAAGAACATTATAATCAAAGTTTAAGGGAACAAATGATCATAACATATGAAATGATGTGTATAAGTAATCTGGCTGGTGTCACAATTATATACATGGTGAGAAATATGAACACCACAATTAGACTGTATAAAGTGTTAATGAAGAGAAAAGACAAAACAGACATAATTGAATGGTTTGTACACCTAACAAGAATGTTGCCAACTCTACCACCTGCACAAACATGTACGGCCAGGAGGATGGGTTTAGAGGAAAGGGAAAACCAAAAATATATGGACTGATGGTATTAAAGAGACAGAAAGACAGTATTACAGTAACAGTTCAGTAAATTATCATCTCTGCACTCTGCCCATGTCCATAGCTGCTCCAATCTCTTCAGTGATAAATCCATCACCATAACATGAATAACTGTGCCAAACTGTGTCTGTGTTACACTAATGTCTTTGATTCTTGGCCCAATAAAGAAACAATCCTTGTCTTATCAATGCTTCTTCTTCGTTGTACACCTTCAGATGTCAACTTGAATGTTTAAAGAAAGCAGCAGTCAACTTAAGCTTGCTGATATCTCCATAGTGTTTGTCCTTAAATGGAGTGAGCATAAGCCAAAATAATGTTCTCTGTTCTGCATGTGCTGGATGTTCTAACAGCAAATGTGTAGCCGTCATGTGACAAATTTCAGTTACATTCATCAGCACCTCCTTTATTTAGTTTATTGAACAAGTGGTATTTCAGCCTGTAATATCCTGTGTGAAGCCTTAAGATTGCTATTTATTCACTTCGGTCGGGTTGATAATGTACATAATTTTTCTGGTGGTCTGGATGTTTGCTTGGTCCTATATGTTTTTTTATGAATCTCTTGGCCTCACCAAAGGTTATGACTGTATGAGGATGAGGTAGTCTTCCACTTTTCTTGGCCAATCTACCAGCCTCTTCCAGTGTGAAGGAATCCATTGTATTACATATTACAACTCTGTTGGATTTTTGACATAGTCCATGAGTGCTGCTCTAAGGTAGGAGAATGGAACTCGTGGCTTCCACTACTGGAATCAAATGGAACTAGTTCAGTCTAGCAATGATGGTGCATGACATAGTAGTTAGTGCGCTTGCCCACCAAGACAGTGATCTGGCTTCACTCCCCACAGATGGGAGTATTTCCCCAACCAGTAAGTTCTTGGGTTGACCCAACCTCATAACATTGTCAGTCAGTCAAGAATCATTTTCCCACATCTAGAGATGTATGGGACATATGGTGCTGGCTCCATATTTGTATAGACCAATCAACACTTGGTGGCTGATGTGGTCAGTGCTGTACCGGCTGCCTTTACTTCCCATTACATTTCCTAGCACCCAGTTCAGGCTAGGTCAACCTATGACCTCAGGTCAATTTTTACAATCTGCCGTGAAGCCAATACACACCCTGACCACTGACCAGCAAGAAAGGATTTATAAAATGAAACCGGATAATTTTCAGAATCTATTCTTTCTGTACACATGTCATCGGTGCATACAACACCTTTCTGTATCATGTCTTGTCTGACAGCCGGTTGTGGAAGAAAATAAGATCCCTCAATCTGGCATGAATAACAATCATTTGATTTATAAACCTCACCTAGCTCTATACACTAACCCACAGGAAGGGTTGTTAGAATTTTCTGCGACAAATAACCTTCCCCCAAACAATCAAGAAGTCTCTGAAGTGTCAGCATCAAGTTAACAAATAGTAACATTGTCATCTTCCTCTGTCATCAACATAGCACACTTCCTCCAAGTAACCTCAAATAGTAACATTGTCATCTTCCTCTCTCATCAACACATCACACTTCCTCCACGTAACCTCAACTTCATCTGTACGGTATCTGTACAAAACAAAGAGGAATATTTGTGAGCAATAAAACATCAATTATGCATTCAGAAAACAATATCATCATGTTTATTATCAACATCATCAATTGTCTTGCCGACTGGCACGGGCGATCCAGCTGCCTCATATCTTGCTATCTCCAATAGTATGTATCTATTTGTTATTGGCACCTGTTCATGCCATGACAAAAAGGCTGTTAAGAATCATCTCTCACTGTCTTCTTATATCTCTCTTTCCACATAATCTTTACAGTTGTCACAACATGCTCCAGTTTTTCTCTTCTCATGATGTGGCCATAAAATGATGAATGCCTCTTTCTGGTGTCTGTGATAAGTTGTCTTTGAGTCTTGTTTGTGATAAGTTGTCTGTGTGTCTTGTATGTGATAAGTTGTCTTTATGTCTTGTTTGTAATCAGTTGTTTTTGTGTCTTGTTTGTGATGAGTTGTCTTCTTGTCTTGTGTGTGATAAGTTGTCTTTGTGTCTTGTTTGTGATAAGTTGTCTTTGTGTCTTGTTTGTGATAAGTTGTCTTTGTGTCTTGTTTGTGATAAGCTGTCTTTGTTTTGTTTGTGATAAGTTGTCTTTGTGTCTTGTTTGTGATAAGTTGTCTTTGTGATAAGTTGTCTTTATGTCTTCCTTTGTGATAAGTTGTCTTTATGTCTTGTTTGTGATAAGCTGTCTTTGTGTCTTCTTTGTGATAAGTTGTCTTTATGTCTTGTTTGTAATCAGTTGTTTTTGTGTCTTGTTTGTGATACTTGTCTTTGCGTCTTGTTTGTGATAAATTGCCTTTGTGCCTTGTTTGTGATAAGTTGTCTTTGCGTCTTGTTTGTGATAACTTGTCTTTGTGTCTTGTTTGTGATGAGTTGTCTTTGTGTCTTGTTTGTGATAAGTTGTCTTTGTGTCTTGTTTGTGATTATTTTTGTGTCTTGTTTGTGATAACTTGTCTTTGTGTCTTGTTTGTGATGAGTTGTCTTTGTGTCTTGTTTGTGATAAGTTGTTGTGTCTTGTTTGTGATTATTTTTGTGTCTTGTTTGTGATAACTTGTCTTTGTGTCTTGTTTGTGATGAGTTGTCTTTGCATCTTTTTTGTGATAACTTGTCTTTGTCTTGTTTGTGATGAGTTGTCTTTGTGTCTTGTTCGTGATAACTTGTCTTTGTGCCTTGTTTGTGATAAGTTGTCTTTGCATCTTGTTTGTGATAACTTGTCTTTGTGTCTTGTTTGTGATGAGTTGTCTTTGTGTCTTGTTTGTGATAACTTGTCTTTGTGTCTTGTTTGTGATAAGTTGTCTTTGCATCTTGTTTGTGATAACTTGTCTTTGTGTCTTGTTTGTGATAAGTTGTCTTTGCGTCTTGTTTGTGATAACTTGTCTTTGTGTCTTGTTTGTGATAAGTTGTCTTTGCGTCTTGTTTGTGATAACTTGTCTTTGTGTCTTGTTTGTGATAAGTTGTCTTTGTGTCTTGTTTGTGATGAGTTGTCTTTGTGTCTTGTTTGTAATGAGTTGTCTTTGTGTCTTGTTTGTAATAAGTTGTCTTTGTGTCTTGTTTGTGATTATTTTTGTGTCTTGTTTGTGATAAGTTGTTTTTGTGTCTTGTTTGTGATAAGTTGTCTTTGTGTCTTGTTTGTGATAAGTTGTCTTTGTGTCTTGTTTGTGATAAGTTGTCTTTGTGTCTTGTTTGTGATTATTTTTGTGTCTTATTTGTGATAAGTTGTCTTTGTGTCTTGTTTGTGATTATTTTTGTGTCTTGTTTGTGATAAGTTGTCTTTGTGTCTTGTTTGTGATTATTTTTGTGTCTTGTTTGTGATTAGTTGTCTTTGTGTCTTGTTTGTGATAAGTTGTCTTTGTGTCTTGTTTGTGATAAGTTGTCTTTGTGTCTTGTTTGTGATAAGTTGTCTTTGTGTCTTGTTTGTGATAAGTTGTCTGTGTGTCTTGTTTGTGATGAGTTGTCTTTGTGTCTTGTTTGTGATTATTTTTGTGTCTTGTTTGTGATAAGTTGTCTTTGTGTCTTGTTTGTGATAACTTGTCTTTGTGTCTTGTTTGTGATAAGTTGTCTTTGCGTCTTGTTTGTGATAACTTGTCTTTGTGTCTTGTTTGTGATAAGCTGTCTTTGTGTCTTGTTTGTGATAAGCTGTCTTTGTGTCTTGTTTGTGATAAGTTGTCTTTGCATCTTGTTTGTTATAACTTGTCTTTGTGTCTTGTTTGTGATAAGTTGTTTTTGTGTCTTGTTTGTGATTATTTTTGTGTCTTGTTTGTGATAAGTTGTCTTTGTGTCTTGTTTGTGATTATTTTTGTGTCTTGTTTGTGATAAGTTGTCTGTGTGTCTTGTTTGTGATAAGTTGTCTTTGTGTCTTGTTTGTGATAAGCTGTCTTTGTGTCTTGTTTGTGATAACTTGTCTTTGTGTCTTGTTTGTGATAAGTTGTCTTTGTGTCTTGTTTGTGATAAGTTGTCTTTGTGTCTTGTTTGTGATAAGTTGTCTTTGCATCTTGATTGTGATAACTTGTCTTTGTGTCTTGTTTGTGATGAGTTGTCTTTGTGTCTTGTTTGTGATAACTTGTCTTTGTGTCTTGTTTGTGATAAGTTGTCTTTGCATCTTGTTTGTGATAACTTGTCTTTGTGTCTTGTTTGTGATAAGTTGTCTTTGTGTCTTGTTTGTGATAACTTGTCTTTGTGTCTTGTTTGTGATAAGTTGTCTTTGCATCTTGTTTGTGATAACTTGTCTTTGTGTCTTGTTTGTGATAAGTTGTCTTTGTGTCTTGTTTGTGATGAGTTGTCTTTGTGTCTTGTTTGTAATGAGTTGTCTTTGTGTCTTGTTTGTGATAAGTTGTCTTTGTGTCTTGTTTGTGATTATTTTTGTGTCTTGTTTGTGATAAGTTGTTTTTGTGTCTTGTTTGTGATAAGTTGTCTTTGTGTCTTGTTTGTGATAAGTTGTCTTTGTGTCTTGTTTGTGATTATTTTTGTGTCTTATTTGTGATAAGTTGTCTTTGTGTCTTGTTTGTGATTATTTTTGTGTCTTGTTTGTGATAAGTTGTCTTTGTGTTTTGTTTGTGATTATTTTTGTGTCTTGTTTGTGATTAGTTGTCTTTGTGTCTTGTTTGTGATAAGTTGTCTTTGTGTCTTGTTTGTGATAAGTTGTCTTTGTGTCTTGTTTGTGATAAGTTGTCTTTGTGTCTTGTTTGTGATAAGTTGTCTGTGTGTCTTGTTTGTGATGAGTTGTCTTTGTGTCTTGTGTGTGATTATTTTTGTGTCTTGTTTGTGATAAGTTGTCTTTGTGTCTTGTTTGTGATAACTTGTCTTTGTGTCTTGTTTGTGATAAGTTGTCTTTGCGTCTTGTTTGTGATAACTTGTCTTTGTGTCTTGTTTGTGGTAAGCTGTCTTTGTGTCTTGTTTGTGATAAGCTGTCTTTGTGTCTTGTTTGTGATAAGTTGTCTTTGCATCTTGTTTGTTATAACTTGTCTTTGTGTCTTGTTTGTGATAAGTTGTTTTTGTTTCTTGTTTGTGATTATTTTTGTGTCTTGTTTGTGATAAGTTGTCTTTGTGTCTTGTTTGTGATTATTTTTGTGTCTTGTTTGTGATAAGTTGTCTGTGTGTCTTGTTTGTGATAAGTTGTCTTTGTGTCTTGTTTGTGATAAGCTGTCTTTGTGTCTTGTTTGTGATAACTTGTCTTTGTATCTTGTTTGTGATAAGTTGTCTTTGTGTCTTGTTTGTGATAAGTTGTCTTTGTGTCTTGTTTGTGATAAGTTGTCTCTGTGTCTTGTTTGTGATAAGTTGTCTTTGTGTCTTGTTTGTGATAACTTGTCTTTGTGTCTTGTTTGTGATAACTTGTCTTTGTGTCTTGTTTGTGTCATGACCGTGAGGTCATTGGCCAATGGAGCTTGGCTCGCCAGGGGGGACAGACTCCCCTTGGTCAGATTTCCTTGTTCTTAACCCGCGGCTGGAAAAGCAAGCTAGCAGGAATTGTTTCTTACTGCTCGAAGAAAAAGAATGAAGCATAATCTCACAGTGCTAGATTTATTAAGAAAACAGCAAGTGACATGGTTCGGGCACATAACTAGGCTAACACAACAAGACAGTATACCACAACAAGCAATGATGTACAAACCAAATGGAACCAGAAGAAGAGGCCAACCGAGTAAACTATGGACAAAGTGGGAATAACAAAGTCCACGGGCATCTTGATTTATGAAGCCCATAAATAAGCACTCTTCTGCTGTTTATGCTTCACAAGGAACAAGATGAGATGAGATGTTGAAGAATTGTCAGCATTCTTCTGTAAAATCACATCTATGGTGAGTCCTTAAGGAGTTTCTTTTTGTATGTTTGCTAACTATCCAGTATCCACAGTCATACTTTAAATGTGGTTCTTGTAACATGCAAGAATTAATTGTTCTAACCTCCAGTGACAAGAATTGATTGCATAAGATGTTCTTCATTATAATGAAAACAAGCCAGAAGATGATGTTCACAATTACAGTGATAATCAGACAATACACCAATAGCCACAGCAATGGTGGCACAACCATCATGTTAATCCAAGAATAATACCACTGAAAATGGTGGCTATACAGTCTGGTGTGGTTAGCAAAAATGCCCAGAAACTGTGTGTGTGATCACAGAATCTCACATTCTTTTAAAACGTATCTATCCCGGGAAGGTTAACCTGGTCAACAAACACTCACAGAAGTCAGATGTGTCGGCCTATAGGAGCAAATATAAACAGGCGCAGCGCAATTATGACTGAAATACTCCGGATGAACGCAGAAGAAGAAACTTGTCAACTTGGTTGTGAAATCGCTGAAAAAGAGAGTTCTAACTTGTCAATTCAATGCACAGACCCAAAGCCTACTTCAGTAATGCATAGACCCAAAGTCAGTACTTCAGTAATGCACAGAAACAAAATCAGTACTTCAGTAAATTCTAGCTCATCTTCCAAAGAAGCTGTATGTCAGTCTGAACCTTTCCTCATACATCTGCAAGCTCTGGATAGAAAATGCATGATATGCTTTAGACCAGTGGTTCTCAACTTTTTTTGGCCCATGCCTCCCTTTACCATATGTTAAGGACATCATTCCCCCCTTTTGAATCCCCCCCCCCCCCATTCCTTTACACAGTATACATAAAAATGGAAGCTAAATTTAATAACACATACTAGAACAAGTCTAGACATCTGCATAAAACGTGATTTGCGGGTCTACTTACGTTATAAATCGAATTTCATTAGGGTGAGAAGTACAGAACCGTAACATTTAGAGGGAAAAACAATATCAAGTAACTGGTTCTTGTATTAATGCGATCTTGAAATAATCTCAATTCCCCCCTGGAAACCCTAAAATTCCCCCCTAAGGGGGAATTCCCCACCAGTTGAGAACCACTGCTTTAGACTTGAGTCTTTTCAAGCGATAGTTAATCTGTGACTGTTTTGTTCTGAAACAGGCTTGCTTCTGTTGGACTGAGGTTGGTTTAGAGTTTCCTCCTGGCTTAGTCCTGGAGTACCATCTTTTAGAGGATTATGTTGCAGAGGTCTTCTTCCCCTATCCAAGTTCACATACCACTTTGGTGTGCAACACTAGTACTGCAACTTCAGATTTTCAGGGAGGCACAACAGTTCTTAGAACATTAATCAGATTGCGAACCCATTCTGTAGATAGGCTGGACCACAAAGATGTACCCCAGGGTCTTAGCTAAGCTGTAGACACAATGTATACGGGTGTAAAATTGATAATCTAAGAGATAATAAGAGATGCTAGACAACCACCACATGTCAACTCTACAGCCGCCAGGAGTACATGATGAAAATGACGATGCAAAACACCCACCAACCTTTGAGTACATGTTGTTTCTTCCAGCGGTGTAACAATCCCAGTTCTGTACATTTCCCAGCCTGCCTGAGCAATCATGGCGCCATTGTCAATGCAAAACCTAGAAGCATGTTCACATTTTGTCAGCTTTACAATTAGCACATAACAGTTACTTACATGACCTTTGCAGGACATGGTAATTAACACCCACATTTATTGGCTGTTTACTAGGCAATCTTTAAGTTCAGTAGTTTGCCATTGCTTTCTTAACGGTAGGCGCTCATTACACTGAATCAACACTAGCTCATCAGTTCCAAATCACCTGCAGCTGACCCTCAACAGGATATCTCAGAATTGTGAAACTGTGTTCACTAACCCCCTAATTAACAGACATATCTAAAACTAACAAATCTTCTTCTTCTTCGTTCATCCTGAGTTTTTTTTTTTCGGATGTGATTGCGTTGTGCTTGTTTACAGCAGAGCTGCGTTCTTGCGCCGTTAGGCCGACACATCCGACTTCTGCGGGCATTTTTTGACCGGGTTAACCTTCCCGGGGGTTTCTTAGGACGTTTGACTCTCACTGTTGTGGTGTTATCCCCCATCCCAGCTGGTCCATATAGAACAGCCAAAGATCCTGGTCAGCCCTCAAGGGAAGGCAGGGGCAGACCTTGGGCATTCCCCGCCATCCAAGGAGGCTTCCATACTTGCAGAGCCGATACATAGCGCTCTGGTACTGGGCTCACCCAAGGAATCATCACGTCCTGCACATGGCTGCTTAGCCTCACTTCCGTATATTGGGCCTTCCGTTCACCATAGGCTGTTCTTCCGGAAACCAGAAGTATGCAGTCTGCAGATGACATCCACACAGTGAGCTTTCGATTCGGACTTTCCATGTAATGGATTTGCTATCCAAGCAATATTCCATTTCGTGCCACTAGGACACTTTTCCACCTTTTATGAAGCCCACACAGTGGGCTTTTGATTCGGACTTTCCACGTAATGGATTTGCTATCCAAGCAATATTCCATTTCATGCCACTAGGACACTTTTCCACCTTTTATGAAGCCCACACAATGGGCTTTTGATTCGGACTTTCCACGTAATGGATTTGCTATCCAAGCAATATTCCATTTTGTGCCACTAGGACACTTTTCCACCTTTTATGAAGCCCACACAGCGAGCTTTCGATTTGGAATTTCCACATAATGGATTTGCTATCCAAGCAATATTCCATTTCATGCCTCTGGGTCTTCATGCACCTTTAAATGTCAACCTGTATGTAGTTAAAGTAAGCTGCGGTCAACTTTAGCTTGTTGATATCTCCATAGAGCTTGTCCTCAAATGAAGCAGGTGTGGGCCAACATATCTTTCTCTGTTCTGCATACGTTGGGCAATCCTGCAGCAAATGTTTTGCTGTCATTTTTCCAGTTCTACAATTACATTCATCGGTATCTCCTATCTTTAGTTTATTGAACAAGTGGTATTTCAGCCTGTTATGTCCTGTGCGGAGTCTGAAGATTGCTACTTGTTCTCTTCGGTCGAGTTTGTAATATGCATCATCCTTCTGATGGCCTGGATGCTCTGATTCCCATTTGGTTCTATAAGTGCTTTTTATCAACCTCTTTGCCTCATTATAGGTTATGTCTATGTCAGGCTGTGGTAGTCGTCCGCCCTCTTTTGCCAGTCTGTCAGCCTCTTCGTTTCCAGGTATACTGCAATGTGATGGGATCCACTGTATTACAACTTTTTTGGATTTCTGGCATAGACCATGGAGTGCTGCTCTTAGGTCAGTTAGTTCTGTGCTGTTATTGCTCTTCAGTATTGAGACAGCTGACTTTGCATCTGTGAAGATAGCTATTTGTTTCTCTTTATTTTCCTCCATCAGGAGCATTTCTGCTGCAGTTTTCAGAGCCTCTACCTCCGCTTTGAAGTTACTTGAAAATTGTCCAGTTGCCATTGAATGTGTTTTTTTTTCGCTCCATTTTTTAAATTTAGGAGATTTCCTCCTCCTCCATTCTCTATTGAATTTTTGGCTGATCCATCTGTATATGCATGGGTCCAATTGCTGCTTGGGTAATGTTCTTTTATGTAGTTTAGGGTTATTTCTCTTCTTTCGGTTTCATGCTGAGTGTTCTTTTTCTCAATACCAGGAATGTTTTCTATCATCTCAGGCAGTTGCTGCTGTCTCCAAGCTGGGAACTTGTGTGCATTGTATATGGGCTTGACTGTTGATATGTTAAGTATAGGATCTGCCCTAATCCTTCGTTTTGCAGTTTCTACAAAGTTACTACGCTTCAGTCTTCCCTTTCCAAAACCATTAAATCTGTTGTACATAGGGTGGTCTGTCAATCTTCTAAATTTTTCTGCTTGTTGCTGGGCTCTGCTATCTCTTCTATCCTGCATTGGTTGTAAACAAGTGATCTTTTCTAGTTCATTAATAGGCGTTGTCTTCAGGCTTCCAGTTATGATTCGCATTCCTTGGTTTTGGACTCTACTTATTTTGTTAAAGTTTGACTTAGCTGCTGTTGCCCAAGCTGCAATGCCATATTCCAGTACTGGCCTCACCCGTCCAGTATATAACTTCTTGAGAACTTTCTCATCTGCTCCCCACATTGTGCCAGCAAGCTTTTTCATGATTGCCATTCTCTGCCTTGCTCTTGTTCGATTTTTCTCAACCTGTGTCTTCCATGTCAGGCGACGATCAAAGGTGACTCCTAGATAGTTTGGATTTTCTTCATGGCGCAATATTTTTCCATTCAATACCAGCTTAGGTTGCTGAGTTTTATTTGAGAGGGAGAACACTGTGCATGTTGTTTTCTCCTCACTTATCTTCACTAGCCATGATTTTGACCAGTCCTCTAGCGCTAATAAGGCTTGCTGTATTCTGCTGTTAGCTGTACTAATATATTCTTCAGATGTCCATATGGCTAGGTCATCTGCAAAGGAGGATGTGTGTACTCTGGCTGGAAAATGTTCTGTGATGTCATTTATATATGCTAGGAATAATGTTGGTGAAAGAACTCCTCCTTGGGGGACACCTTGCTCCAGAAGCATCATTTTGCTTGTTTGTCCTTGTACTTTTGTCCTGGCAGTTCTGTTCTCAAGGTAGTGGCTGATCCATTTATACATTTTTCCACAAACATGCAGTTTTGCAGTTTTACTTTCAGTCCTTCCTTCCATACTTTATCAAATGCTTTTTCTAAATCTATCCAGACTGCTAGTGTGTGCTTTTTCTCTTGGAAGGCATCCTCTATTTCCTGAGCTATATAGGTTATTTGATCTTCAGTGGATCTGTACTTTCTGAATCCTGCTTGGTGTGGTGTTAAAAGTTTGTTTTCTTCCAGATGCCATGTTAGCCTGCCATTGATAATGCGTTCCATTAATTTTCCTACACAGCTAAGTAGACTGATAGGTCGATAGCCATTTGGTTCTTCCAGGTCTTTTCCTTTCTTTGGGACTGGTATTAGTAAAGCTTCCTTCCATGCCTGTAGGACTATTCCTTTCTTCCAGCTGTTATTTAAGATTGCTAGTAGTTTCTTCTTTGCCTTGGTGCCTAGTCCTATTAGCATTTCATTTGTGATTCCATCCTTTCCTGGTGATTTCTTCTTTTTTAGGGTATTCATTGCCTGTTCCATTTCTTCCATTGTTAGATTTGCCATCATATATTCTGCTGCTGTCTCTGTATTTCTATGATGTATCTGTTTGTCTTTGATTTCTTTCTTCTGTTCGGTTGTAATATCAATGTAGTTTGCATTTGCATAGTGTTCCATTAGTGCATTTGCAGCCTTTTTTCCTGTAAGCAAGGCATTTCCTTGTTTAATTGTTATTTGTTTGTTTCTAGGTCCTTCATTGTTCATGGCTTTCACTAGTTTCCATAGTTTGTTTCCATCCCTGTCAAAATTCAGGTTTTCTGTTTTTTCCCTCCAACAATCTCTTGTTGTTTGATTTACTGTTCTTTTATATTTTGCTGAGATGGCTTTGAGAGAGATATTCGCTTCAATTGTTTGTTCTCTCTCTCTGCTGTCTTCCTGGCATCTTCAACTTTGTCCTCCAAACTTTGTAGTTCTTCAGTCCAGTATGGTTTGTAATTTTTCCTCGCTCCTCTAGGAATGGACTCAGTGGCTGCCTGTATTATCGCTCTGTTTAGACTTTCCACCATTTGCTTTATGTTGCCATATGGCAAATCTGTCCCAATCTGCTCATTTGTAATTTCAGCGGGGCAAGGGCTTTTGCTCCTGTGGAACATACTCCATATTCATTGCAAGCTTGATTGGTCTGTGGTCACTACCTGCTAATTGGTCCAGCACATGGCGATCGATTTTGTGGAGGATGTCTCCTGTGCAGAAAGCTAAGTCTGGAGTAGAAGTGGTAAGCCATCTTCTGGAGTAGAAGCTCGGTGTGTCATCCGCTTTGTTGAGTAGATGGAGATTTGAGTCTATTTCCCAGTCCTCCAATTCATCTCCTCTTTTGTCAGTATCTGGGTATCCCCATCTTTCTGAACGGCTATTAAAGTCTCCGACAATAATGCAGTTTGTGTCAGTTATTTTCATGTTTGAGAGTGTAAGGTCCTTATCTGTTGGGCTATACAGATTGTAGATTCTTATTTTCACGTCCTTTATCATTATATCAACACCTATAATTTCCGTTTGGTTGTCAGAGATCACAGATACTTCGCTGCAAGGTATTGTATTTCGTGTAAGTATTAGAACTCCTCCTTTGTGTCCTTTGCGGTCGAACCGTGTGGCCTGATATCCTCTGACTGAGAATTTGTGATTGGCGTTGAGGTGTGTCTCTTGAATGCATGCCACATCTATTCTATCTTTATGAAGACGCTGTGTTAGGGAGTCTTTCTTCTTGTAAACTCCTTCGGCATTCCACTGTAGTATGTTGAGTGTCCGGGGTATTTGGTCAATAGCTCTTAACCTACTCCTCTGTGCCTTGACTCCACAGCACAGGGGAAGGTGACCACCAGTAGTCATGGGTGGACCCCCTCGAGGCAGGGGGCCCGGCACTATCGCCGCGTGATGGGACTTCACGGGATTAGCACCATAACGATTAATTTTGATTTGTGACATCATGAATTAAGTTACGTTGCACTGCTTTGTCAAGCCTGTGGCTCAGTACATCCGATTTCGACAAGCATTTATTCGGGATGCTTTCCCTAGCCTTTGACTGTCCCCAGTCTACCTACAAGGCAGCAGGTGTTACGTTGCACTGCTTTGTCAAGCCTGTGGCTCAGTACATCCGATTTCGACAAGCATGTATTCGGGATGCTTTCCCTAGCCTTTGACTGTCCCCAGTCTACCTACAAGGCAGCAGGTTTGTGTGTCTCTTCGTCTGGTCCCTCTCCCGTGACCTGTCCGACATGGGTGGCCCTACCAGTAGCTGTGCTACCGTCGGCATAGCTCTTGGGGTCATTGGGACGCACAAGCCCCTCTACCTCGTCACGGTGGACACACAGCAGAGGGGAAACTAACAAATGAATTCTTCTTCTTCACCTTGTCATTATTCATTGATAAAGCAATTACCACAATCAGCAGAAATCTGTAGTGCAGTAACAGACTACTTTAAGTTTGCTTTCCCATTACATTATCTCACCCATCACCTCTTTCATCATACCGGTTTCCATAGACCTCCAATTATCTGTGACCAAACTGCCCATGCCTGGACACGCCTAATTAGTTCACACACTGACTAGAGTGGCTACTAACATGTTATTGGTAATACCAGCAAATACAGATTTATTTTTTTTTCCGCGTTTCCATCCTGTTTCAGGATATTGCGGTCAACATCAGCATCTTTCAGCTGTGTGTTGATTCCTAGGCTAGATTACGCGCAACAGCACACCACGACTTTCTGAGCGACCGGCTGCATACTCTCATAAGTCACTGGCGCGACTCGATCCGCTTCCAATTCTCGTGCGCTCATGTCAACCATGAGAGTATTCGGGGTTAACGGAGAAAGCTGCAAACTCTTGGCCAGGGAGACCGGCACAGATTGATTTATAAACATAAAATACTAACTTAACATCATTCATTCTTTCATTCATTCAGTAGCATGTCCTTTACAGAACCTCACTCCAGAAAACCTCTCGATCATAAGCAAGATGTCCAGCGTCCGATACACCCATCTGGAGATCATCCGCCACATCCTGCACCCATCTTCTCTTTGGCCTTCCTCTTCCTCTCTTCCCAGGGATATACCCCTCCATTATTGTTCTCTCCAAACTTTTGTGACGTTTTAAGTGACCAAAATATTTCAGCGGTCTTTGTTTTATCGTCTTTACCAACCTTCTTAAATATTCAGCTCTTGAAGTATCGATTCATTTGTTCTTTTCTTTATCCAAGATATTCTTAGAACCCGTCTATAAAATTTATATTCAAAGACATTTATGCACTGTTCAGCTTGTTTAGTAAGTGTCCTGGTCTCACATGCGTATTTTGCAATGGGAAAGATGCATGCTCTTAATTTTTGAAGTTCTGTCTGTCTCACTCAACAATTTATTAATTGCTTTAGTTTTTGAAGAGCAATAGCTATTTGCTTTTAACTTCTTTCATTGTGTCACTATTGTTGGTAATTAATACCCAAGATATTAAAAATTTTCCACCATCTCCAATTTTCCTCCTTAACATATATTTCTTTCTCAACAGTAGTTTTATCTGTATAACATAACATCAGTAATACATTAAAGTACACTAACATCTCATCACTGCTTACATCATAACAAGCTAACATTTAATCAGAATGTACAGCATAATATATTAACCTTTTGCAAAAATATACAACATAGCATATTAGCCTTTCATCAGTGCATATAACATAACACACCAACTTTCAACAGTACATACAGCAAAACACACCAACCTTTCATCAGTACATACAACATAATACACCAACTTTCATCAGTACATACAGCACAAAACACCAATCTTTCATCAGTACATACAACACAACACACCAACCTTTCATTACTACAAACAACATAACATGCCAACATTTTATCACTACATACAACATAACACACCAACTTTTCATCACTACATACAACATACCAACTTTTCATCACTACATACAACATAACACACCAACCTTTCGTCAGTGGCATACAGAGTTGCCCCTCTCTCTTTTGCCATTATCTCCATCATTTCCTGCAGTCTTTTATTGCCTGCACAAAATAAAGACAAAGAAAATAGATAGAGGCTGAAAGCAGATTTTCATACAATAAAGATAAACTCAACTAAGTTTGTTGTAGAAAAATGGCCACAACTGAAAACAAAATATCTTGTGTGTGATCTATAGGACAAATCGTGCAGCAAGACATGCTGGTTAACAACAAAATATATACAATCAAATGTATTATGCAAACAAACATTTTGTAGTGCACTACTTATTTAACAAGTCATGTAAAAGTGAGTGAAGGACCCTTTTAAATGCCTTAATTCGCATTGGGCATATGGTGCTCAACCCATATTTTAGATCAACTGGCACTCTGTCGCTGATGTAGTCAATTTTACATTGGTTGCTTTTATCTGCCCAAGACATTTCCCAGTACCTGTTTTAGGCTGGGTATGACCTGGGAGTGCAGGTCAATTTTAACAACTTGAATCTGCCGTAATGCAAATCAAATCCATGACTGCCAGGTCTGCAGACGAGCAGGCAGATCTGATTTAATGTACTAGATAAACAGCTATTTACTGCACTGTATAAACATATACTTATTTAGTACATGATATAAACTACTTATGTGATGCACTATATAAACAACTATTTACTGGCATTCAAACAAACTTATTTAGTGTGCTATTTAAAGTACTTTATAAATGCACTGTATAAACAACTATTTACTGTAGCATTCAAACAAACTTATTTAGCGTGCTATTTAAAGTACTTTATAAATGCACTATATAAACAACTATTTACTGTAGCATTCAAACAAACTTATTTAGCGTGCTATTTAAAGTACTTTATAAATGCACTATATAAACAACTATTTACTGTAGCATTCAAACAAACTTATTTAGCGTGTTATTTACAGTACTTTATAAATGCACTATATAAATAACTACTTGGTGGTCAGCATGGCCGAATCAATAATAGCGCTCGTTCATCCAGTGTGCTAATGCCGAGGTAGTGGGTTCAACCCCTACACCGATCAGTTGGACTATAACGCTGACTTCTCATCCTCGACTTGGGATCGTAAATTACAAGTACCTCTGAAGTCAGAGTGGGTTTACCCGATGGCGAAGGACACTGGTTAATAGGAAAAGCTAATCCACACACAAATATCAGTCCAGTGTACTAGAAGTAGTAGCATGTGTTTGGACTAGGCTTGTGTTCAAAACTGAGGGAACACAGACAAAATTTTAATACATCATATAAACATACACTAATTAAATGTGCTATATAAACTACTTTTTTATGCGCTATATAAACAACTATTTAATACAACAAATAAACAAACACTTGTTTTGTGTACTATATAAACTACTTGTTTAATGCACTATATAAACAACTATTTAATGCATCATTTAAACATACACTAATTAAATGTGCTATATAAACTACTTTTTTTAAATGCACTATATAAACAACTGTTAAATGCAACACACAAACACTTATTTTTAGTGCTATATAAACTACTTATTTAATGCACTGTATAAACAACTATAAAATGTATCAAAGATACACTCAAAGCGTTATACATACAAATACTCACAACCAACTCCTCCAACTATGAGAACCTCGCTAGATCCACAGTGAGCCATTGCTCTTTCTGTTTCATGATAAGATATAACAAATTGTTATGACAAGTTATTATGAAAAGTTACGTTTTTCTGAAAACAATCATTGTGACTTACTTCACTGCTCCTCCTCTACACTTGGATGAAAAGAAACATTAGACCTGGTGGTCTCATAAATTGCCCACCTAAAGAGGCGAGAATGCCCAGACATTTCAAGTCACTTCTGGCAATCTGTGTGTTGACACGTGGTGGAACTTTCTGTTATAAGTCCATCTGTGTGTTGACATGTGGTGGAACTTTCTGTTATAAGTCGATCTGTGTGTTGAAATGTGGTGAAACTTTCTGTTATAAGTCCATCTGTGTGTTGACATGTGGTGGAACTTTCTGTTATAAGTTGATCTGTGTGTTGACACGTGGTGCAACTTTCTGTTATAAGTCTATCTGTGTGTTGACATGTGGTGCAACTTTCTGTTATAAGTCCATCTGTGTGTTGACACGTGGTGGAACTTTCTATACTAAGTAAATCCCAAATTCGAACAATACCTGTGGCTATCTGTTTGGTTGTTCCAACTTAAACATTACTCATTTATTCCCTTCATATGATATGTAACTCTGCAGTAAGTACCTGATGAGATGCAGCAAAATATGCCAGGCAATAAATCGTGCAATCTTTTGTGTGTGGCTTCTGTGTTTAATTAAATTACAACTCAAAGAGAAGATTTCTCCACGAAATTCTGTGTGTGAGAGTTACCATTAGCATCTTCACCCAATGCCTTGTGCTCTGAATAACTTTGCTCCATAACTCTCCTTCTCCGTAATTTCTTATACTATGGCATTTTTCCTCTTTTGCTTTTGTCCTGTACCCCCCACCTCATTGGGGCATGGGTGATCAACCACCTCACTGTAAGCCCCCCTATCTTTAGCTATTCCTTGCAGCTCTATCCTTTTCCAATATTATTCATTTCTGTTTATACTTCTCTTCTCCATGTATTTTTAGGCCTTCCTCTACTTCTTTTGCCTGTGGCAGTAGTATTCTAGGCACATGTAAAGAAGCTAGTCTGCCATTGCTTTCCTTTTCTGCAGTAACCATACTGGAAGGAGGTTGTAGCCACTGTCACTATAAAAAGTTAACACAACATTAAATAAGGGAAAATGTGTGTCAGTAACAATCTATCGCGTAGCTCTGCCACTAAACTACTCCAACATCTACCTGTGATTTCTATCAGCATGGCAAACACTGTTTCTTGCAAAGAGAAGCATAGATCTTCTGGGGTGTACTCTCCACTCTCCAACAGCATGGGAGCTTTTTCCTGCAGAGTAAAGGAACAAAACCAAGATGTGGAATTGGTCACAAGAACACAATCACACATGGCAAAATGGGTGTTGTGGCTAGAGAACCTTCATCACCAGAAAGACTTCATTGACCCGGGTTTTATTCCATATGGCTCGGTCTCTTTCCGCGGGGTTTCCTGCCGTTTCCATCGACGATGAACTGCATTTTTCGTGGAGGACTTCTATGTTGGCATTCTGGTGGTGGCATTATGCACAGTGTACCTGTGCGGGCTGTTGGCTTACCGACACTCCTGTCTATTCCATTGTTCACATAGGGCAGTGAGGAGCATTTTATGTGATATTCACTGCCACAGGAACTGAGCAATATGGGGATGACCTGTTGCCGTGAAGTTGGAACCGCGACTAACTAACTAACTAACTAACCTACCTTCATCAGCACACAAAAACAAAAAGACGCTGATACAACTACATTAAAACATAACTGAAAGATCATTTAACTGAAGACTCTGGAAAAATTTGAATCCTCTGGCACAAAAATAAAATTGCGTGCCATAAGCTCCACAGGTAAATTGACAGGAAGTGACAGTCAGTAAAGTGTAAGGTAAGATGTGAGGTGGTGAGATGGGTTGAAAGTCAAGATATAGTTGAGATATGCACACAGCACAAAAAGGGAGAGCACACACATAGTTATGTGAGAATGACAACAAACAGGGTAGAGGATCAGATTTTAAGATATTTTGGTTAAATGAAATTGTACTGCACACTGAGTATGTACAGTGAAAGAAACCACAACTTAAAAATGAAGCAGTTTTTCAGTCTTCCACTCGCTTTCATGAGAAATGCAAGGTTTTCCCGTAGAGCATGAACAATAAGCTCATTATTTTAACATGGGAATCGAGATGAGAAAGACAATTTACAAATAAATATCTTTGCCTCAATCATGAAATTTCCCTCATAAATTTGTTATGAAAATAACATATGTGAGTATAAACATTAAAAAGATTACCATAATTTATTTTTAGGCAACTCAGAAAGATTATAAGCATAAAAAGATTACTACTGTACAAAGATGACAATTAACATGAGAAGGATGAAAATAAATGAATGTTGATATATAGAAAACAAAGTGGTCTGCTTTCAAATGGCCCATGGCTGATTTCAAACCCCCATCTGAGTATATCAGAGAATTATTGAACCGCATATCTCACTACTTCCTAAGCAACAGAAGTCAGACATGAGAAAGATTAACATAAACCAATATTTACCTGTAGAAACAACCCTCAGAAACATGGCTCTAATTGTCAGAAAGATTAACATAAACCAATATTTACATATGGAAACAACCCTGTGAAAGATGGCTCTAAATTTAAGAAAGAATAACGTAAACCAATATTTACATATGGAAATAACCCTTAGAAAGAGGCTCTAAATTTTAGAAAGATTACATGAACCAATATTTACGTATGGAAATAACCCTGAGAAAGATGGCTCTAAATTTCAGAAAGATTAACATAAACCAATATTTACGTATGGAAACAACCCTGAGAAAGATGGTTCCAAATTTCAGAAAGATTAATATAAACAAGAGATAGATTACTATAAACAAATAATTGTTACCTCAATTTATGAAAGTAACCCTGTTAAGAGTTTCTAAGTTAGCTGCATAACCTTTACAGGATGTCGCAGTCAACCCCAGCATTTTTTAGCTGTTTGTGATTTCTTGGCAAGTTTAAGTTCAGTAGTTTGCCATTGGGTGACAAAAACATAATGGACTATAAATATGTGAAAAAATTATGAAAAACAAATATTTACCTCAATATATGAAAGCAAACCTGAGAAAGACACGTCCATTCCTTTAACAACATAAGGCATTTCCAGAAATTTCCTGCCCCTGTAAGACAACAGACAATAATTTCACATTAAGATAGAGGTAAGGTTAGTCCCACTTGTGTTTTACTGGGGCAGTTCATAAGGGAAGCAAAGGATAGCCACACAGTCACCTGCCATAGATGCTGTCAGAGGTGGCTTGGGGGGGGGGGGGGGGGGGGGGGTTGCCGTGAGACTGACTACCTCATCCTGTAAGAAACCTTAGCTGCGCAATCCAAACAATAACAAACAAGACTACAAACAGCTTGGCTTGAGTTAGCTGAGAAACTACACTACATTGGGAGGAGGCAAAAGAAAAAGAAGAACAAAAGTAGTCATACTACTCTTGGGGTATGAAGAGTTAAATCGTCACCTATTCAAGGTCACAATTCAATGAGGTAAAATGGTGTTTCAATCCTCATGACCTTTCTTTCCCGGACAATCTGAAGTAAATTCTGAAAATTATCTGGTCAACATTTTACAAGACTGGGTCAACCCCAGATCTGTACTGGTTAGAAGAAAGAATACTGCTATTGCTGGAGATTAAACCTGGACCACTTGGTTAGAAGAAAGAATCCTACAAATAAACCTACACCACTTGGTTAGAAACAAGAATCCTACACTAACAAGTTTAAATATGAAGCCTCCTTAACAGTTTAACGTAATGAAAGCAATCTGTGTCCAGCCAATTGTTGTTTACCATAACAGAATCAGTTGGATTCGCACTTACCCTAGTACAACCACTTGTTCCCAATAGTAAAAATACTACATCATCTTTTTATCGAGGATAATCTTGCAGAATGCTTACAGAATAATACACTCATCATGGTGCAAAAAGTCCTTTGCCGAACGTCACTCTTTTTAGAACCCACCAGAAAACTCTCCATCCATCGTAAGTTCCCCTGCCTCATGGACCAAGATGTCTTTAATGTCCTGCACCCACCATCATGCTGGTTGACCTGTCCCTTTGTCCAGAAACCATGCCTTCCATTGCTGTTCTGTGTAAGTAACTGATGTTTAACGTGGCCAAACTATTTCAGTGTCCGAAGCATAACGTGTATGAGCCAGTGTTCTTCCATGCCCATATCTTGTAGAATGTCAGCGCTTGTCTTTTCTTAGAATTGTTGTATAATATGTTGTATAATATGTTGTATAATATGTTGTATAATATGTTGTATAATATGTTGTATAATATGTTGTGTAATATGTTGTATAATATGTTGTATAATATGTTGTATATGTTGTATAATATGTTGTATAATATGTTGTATATGTTGTATAATATGTTGTATAATATGTTGTATAATATGTTGTATAATATGTTGTATAATATGTTGTATAATATGTTGTATAATATGTTGTATATGTTGTATAATATGTTGTATAATATGTTGTATAATATGTTGTATAATATGTTGTATAATAGGTTGTATATGTTGTATAATATGTTGTATATGTTGTATATGTTGTATAATATGTTGTATAATATGTTGTATATGTTGTATATGTTGTATAATATGTTGTATAATATGTTGTATATGTTGTATAATATGTTGTATAATATGTTGTATAATATGTTGTATATGTTGTATAATATATTGTATAATATGTTGTATAATATGTTGTATAATATGTTGTATAATATGTTGTATAATATGTTGTATATGTTGTATAATATGTTGTATAATATGTTGTATAATATGTTGTATAATATGTTGTATAATCATCATCATTGGCACCTTGCCGTCTTGACAGACGATAGTTTGTGCTCTAAAAAGGCATAATAACTTTTAACTATGGCGGTAGCGAGTGTGACTGATAAGGCCAATTTGCGCTGTAAATGTCCGTTCACAGTGGGTGCATGTGAACACGTGGTCATTTCCACCATCATGCACCATCTTACGTCTCAAACGCTTGGTGTGTGACTTTTCTGCAATAATTTTCTCCTTTGACTTTATTCCATTTCTGATATTTGCCCTCCATGCAACACGTTCAGCGGCGACTTGCTCCCAATGTGCATTATCAATGCCTGTATCAATCATGTCCCGCTTACACACATCTTTGTATCGTAGTAGAGGCCGACCCTGAGATCTCTTACCCATCTGTAATTCACCAAAAAAGATATCCTTTGGTATTCTACCATCATCCATCCTCCTAAGATGTCCTATCCATCTAAGTCTACGAAGACTGAGCATGGAATAAACTGTCACACAACCTGATCTTTCCAATACTTCAGTATTTGTGATTTTGTCTTGCCACTTAATACCAAGAATTCTTCGCAGACACCGCATATGAAAGCTGTTTAAATTGTTCTCTTGGTGTGAGTAAGTTGTCCAGGTTTCACTGCCATAGAGAAGAGTACTAAGGACACAGGCTTGATAGACAAGGACTTTTGTTTTGGCAGTAAGCTTCCTGTTCTCCCAGACTCTTTTTCTTAACCTGTTCATTGTTGTTGCTGCCTTACCAATCCGGATGTTGATTTCCTGATCTAGGGATAATTTGCTATTTACCACTGATCCTAGATATGTAAAATGGTCTACTATCTCTAGTTCGGCGTCGTCAATAAAGATTGATGGTACCCCGTGTGCACCTTGTGACATAATCTGTGTCTTCTTTTTGCTAATTGTTAAACCAAATTCAGAACAAGCATTGGAGAATGCAGATAGTAGACATTGCAATTCTTCCTCAGAGTGGGTCGTAACTGCAGCATCATCTGCAAAAAGCAACTCTCTGATCAGTACCCTCCTAATTTTGGTCTTAGCCTTCAATCTCTGAGCATTGTAGAGGCCGCCATCTGAGCGTGAGTGAATGTATATACCACCATCCTGATCACGAAATGCATATTTCAGTAGAAGTGAAAAGTATATTCCAAAGAGGGTGGGAGCTAGTACACAACCTTGCTTAACTCCACTCTTGATTTCAAACTTGATTTCAAATTCTTCAGAAGTTGCACCATCAAACTTGATTATACCCTTCATGCCTGTGTGGAACGATTCCACAATGGACAGAAGAGTTGGTGGGCAGCCAATCTTCTTTAGTGCCTTGAACAGACCCTCACGACTGACCAAATCAAATGCCTTTGTGAGGTCGATGAAGGCAATAAACAGTGGTTGATTCTGTTCACGGCATTTTTCTTGCATTTGTCGCAATGAGAATATCATATCAGTGGTAGACCGGTTCTGTCGAAAGCCACACTGTGATTCGGGGTAGACTTGATCTCCTAGGACTTGAAGTCTGCGCAGAACAATTCTGGCAAATACTTTTCCAACAATACACAGAAGTGAGATACCCCTATAGTTGTCACAGTCGCTCCGATCGCCCTTGTTCTTGTACAGCGTTATGATGTTTGAATCTTTGAAATCCTGTGGGACTTGTCCTAAACGCCAGCATAGCTCTATTAGCTGGTGGATCTGTAGAGTGAGTGTGTCTTGCCCACTCCTGATAACCTCTATTGGAATCCCATCCTTACCTGGAGCCTTGCCAGATGCAAGTTCATTTATAGCACACTTAACTTCTGTTATGGTGGGAAGTGTGTCCAGGTGGTCAAGAGTTGGTAGAGCCTCTATGGCGTTAAGGGCATCATCCGCTAGTTTGGTCTCACTTGAGTAAAGCTCCAAATAGTGCTCTACCCATCTGTCCATCTGCTGTTTCTTATCAGTGATGACTTCTCCAGTCAAGGTTTTCAGCGGTGCACTTCTTTTGATCACTGGACCACAGGCTTTCTTTATTCCTTCATACATGCTTCTTATGTCTCCCTTATCACTTGCGATTTGAATGGACTCACATAACTTGATCCAATAATCATTTGCACACTGCCTGGCAGCCTTTTGCACATCCTTCCTAGCTTGCCTTAGCTCACTCAGAGTGTTACGCGTTGGTCTTTCCTTGTTTCTTAAGAGAGCTTTCTTAAGAGAGCTTTCTTCTTCTTATCAATCAAGGGCTGCAGAGTCTCGCTGTTGGCCGCAAACCAGTCCTGCCTCTTATGATCCACAGTGCCGTATAATGTTGTATATGTTGTATAATATGTTGTATAATATGTTGTATAATATGTTGTATAATATGTTGTATAATATGTTGTATAATATGTTGTATAATATGTTGTATAATATGTTGTATAATATGTTGTATAATATGTTGTATAATATGTTGTATAATATGTTGTATAATATGTTGTATAATATGTTGTATAATATGTTGTATAATATGTTGTATAATATGTTGTATAATATGTTGTATAATATGTTGTATAATATGTTGTATAATATGTTGTATAATATGTTGTATAATATGTTGTATAATATGTTGTATAATATGTTGTATATGTTGTATAATATGTTGTATAATATGTTGTATAATATGTTGTATATGTTGTATAATATGTTGTATAATATGTTGTATATGTTTATAATATGTTGTATAATATGTTGTATAATATGTTGTATATGTTGTATATGTTGTATAATATGTTGTATAATATGTTGTATATGTTGTATAATATGTTGTATAATATGTTGTATAATATGTTGTATATGTTGTATAATATATTGTATAATATGTTGTATAATATGTTGTATAATATGTTGTATAATTATTCTTCTTCTTCAGCGTTCCGAGCCATTGAGGTTCTTTGCTGCAAATACAATCCGTCTCCATTCGTCTCTCTGGTGGACCTTCTCTTGCCAGTCGTTGATTCCAAGTGCCTGTAGGTCTGTACATGTATTATCTCTCCACCGCCTTCTTGGTCTACCTCGGGGTCTACGGTCATTTATTTCCTGAGTGTAAGCGAGTTTTGTTTCCCTATTATCTTCCATTCTTTCTATATGCCCCAGCCATTGTAGTCTATTAGCCTTCATCATACCAGTGATTAGCGGGGACTTAGATCATAAATGTCTTTGTTACTTCTTCTTTTCCACTCTCCACTTTGTGTATCCCTAATGGGTCCAAAGATGCGTCTTAAAATTTTGTTCTCAAAGGTTTGTAACAAGGCTTCGTCTCTTTTCGTTGTACTCCAGGTTTCAGAGCCATACAGCACAACTGGTCTGATCAGTGTTTTGTATATTGTGATTTTGGTGTTACGAGATAGTGCCTTTGATTTTAGTAGATGTTGTAGTGCATAGTATATCTTATTTCCAGAGTTGATTCTAGTTTGTATTTCTTCCCTTATGATGTTGGAGCAGTTGAAGATTGTACCCAGGTATTTGTATGTTTCCGTTCTTTTAATGGTCATATTATCTATTTGTATGTGGCCAGAGTTTCTAGCCATTCCGTCTCTTGAAATTACCATATATTCTGTCTTATCTTGGTTGATAACCAGCCCCATCTGTTGGGCTTTTCCCTTTAAGTGAGTCAATATTTCCAATGTCTTTTGTTCACTTTGCCCTATAATATCTATATCATCTGCATAACCAAGCAGCTTGGATGTTCCTCCAATATCACATTCCTCCTTTACCCTCCTTACAACTTTCTCTAGAGCCAGATTGAAGTTGTATAATATGTTGTATAATATGTTGTATAATATGCTAAGCAGACAGATTACTGAACTCCTGGTGAGAGACTATCCATTACAATATGAACACTGTATTCCAAGTTATTCAGCTGCAGTTAAACTAACTTAGTCTTCATGATAAGACAATTTATTTGACACATTTACATATCAAGTGCATGTGTGAGTGTGTGTGGGATCCGTGTGTGTGCATGTGTGCGAGTATGCACACACTATGAAAGCTACCTGAAGGCTAAATTTGCAAACATTGTAGGAATAACTTACTGTTTAGCCAGCTGTTCAATGTTGTAACCTGGACTTGGGTCATTGGACAACTGGCAAGAGAGAATACATGAAATAAATAAGACACAAACCAAGAAACTAACTAGTAGGTGTCTATGTTGTTTATCTTTCCTTAAAAGACAATGCTGATTAGCAAATCAATTCATTTATTTCACCCAATGTAGCACGTTCTTTGCTTATGGCCTTCTAGGATGTTGTCTGCATAGGCTGTTTGTGATTGAAAGACAGTTTCCTAAACAACATTCAATTAGTTTCTCTCCTTTCTAATTTCTATGTCACATACCAAACGGACCTCATTCCTTCTTCTTTTTTCCCCATTCAAATTTTTATGTTGAGATCTCCCACTATTATTACAATGTCTCTTTTCTTCACTCTTCTAATAGCTCTTGCTATCATGAAAATCCTTCATCTCATCCTCTTCTGTTGCAGTTATTCGAGCATAGACTTGCATAACTTAAGTTCCTTTTATTATATGTACACATAATATTTTAAAAGTCGCTTAAAAGTCGACAGGGTCAACTTCAGGGCAACAGCATTTTATCACATATGGCTGTCTCTTTCTGCAGCACAGAAAGCGTCCCACACAGAAAGCGTCCCACAAAGCACCAACTCCATAGCTCCAGTAACTACCCTCAGGAGTCTCCGAAAAAATGCAATCGTGAATAAAGGACGCAGCCCGGAATCGAACCTAAAGATCATAGTTTGTTACATTGTGCTTCAAAAAAGGCATAATAACTACAACCCATGGCAGGGGCCAGGGACGGAGTTATACCTTTCCATAGCACAAAGCCAAGGCTGAATTATAGAGACCATGGGTTGTCCATACAGCATGATCACTCTCTCGGCCTGCCTAGTGTACTCCAGAGGAAAGGTGACACTAATACGTCTGAAACAAGACCAGCTGTAGAAGCTGCCAGATCAGCTCTAGCTGTCCACCTGTTGGCGTTTCGATCCTAGACCAGTTTCTGACCAAGGCTTAGGGCCTTCTCTGCCCTACCATGACATTTAGTCTTTAGGTTGCATTTCCTCGCACTAGAATAAGGCTTGTATCCCGCCCAATTGTGCTAGTCCGCCTAAAGCCATTGGCACAATGTGGGGTGTCAGGTTTGGTGAACAATGTCCAATATTCAGTGAGGCAGAAATGTTAAAACTGACCAGGTCCTGGGAAGTATAGGTTGCCGCAAATTAATGACCACATCACTCAAAAGTGCTGATTATTCTATAAAAGGCTAGCCCTCCATGTACCCAATACACTTCAAAGTGTGTAATAGGGAACCACATAAATATATGGTCATGCGAGGGGCTATGAGGGGGTGCATCTGTTGCCTTCGACAGTGTCAGTAGTTGGAACACACATAGTGGACAAAGGAGATGTTCTGAAGACTACCTATGGATGGCTGCTGGGAGAAAAGGCAAAAAAAGAGGAAACAACATATTCAAGGATGTCTGAGTTTAGATGTTAGTGTTTCCCAGAAGAATGGACATGTTTTCAATAAGAATAAGCATGTAACTTCAATGATCAGCAACTACACCGTATGAGTTTTATTGAGGGAGATGGAGCATCAATGGCTTTGCCTATAGTTTCATGTCAATTCTTAAAACAAAGAAACACAGAGAAAATTAACCTACTTATTTTTACAACCAAGTCACACAGACATGTCCCTTCCTTCTCAATGACATCATTTATATTCTAGCAAACCCTTCCATTGACTTGTCATTCTGTCAATATCAAGAGATACTAGGATCAACGCCATTCCTGTTGTGTGAGTCAGGGTAGAGCAGAACTCAGAATGCTGCTCCAGAGGTCATGGGTTTGAATTCATATAGAGGCAGATTTATGTTTTAACCCTTTACAGGTCACAGCGGCCAATTCCGGCCGATGCCATAAAACGATCGTAGCGTCCGATTCCGGCCGATACTATTATGCATTGTAAAAACGCGATCTCTCGGCTTTCCGACACTTCCGATGGCTACTTTCGCTTTCGCCGACAGCTTGACAACGTGGCCGCCATTTGTAAACGCGATAGTATGAATTTGAACGGACTTTTACGGACAATTTTTGATAGTTTTCGGGATTTTTACGCTGTTTTTCAAAATGGATTTCGGCGATTCTTCAAGTGATAGCCGAGATTTTGCTAGGTTCATTTTAAATGACATTAAAGGGCACGAAGTTGACTATTAATCGGAGCTAGATATCAGTGCAAAGCGTTACTTTGCATTAGCAGTCGTGAGTCGGACTTTAAAGAAAGTGATTATGATTCTGAAAATGTGTTTGTAAATTGCCGTATAGATGACGGAACATCACAAACAACATGCCGTATTTCGTAAATATTTGTGTTCATATATGGATTACCGACAACAATCACGTGAGTAACATATTCTGCATGCTTTTCCCTTCATTGTGTTGTTTATTTAACTAAAATCGGTTGACTAACACCTTATTTGTGATGTTTTTACTAACGCGACCCGAAATTTTACCGAACCTGAAAAAATCTTGCCCGTTCAGGGCTAGAAAACGGACAAGCATCTGCCCTGTAAAGGGTTAATTGATCTGGACTCCATAGTTGACCCGGTACAAACTGGGTACCAGAAAATGCCTTCGGAAGTGAAGGTGGCTGGTGAGATACTGACCATATGACCCTTGGCGAGTCGGTTGGTCTATAACAATATGGGGCTAGCACCATTTGGCCAATATACCTCATAAAAACTTCACTTTACTACACTCCTGTGGTATAATTTCTTGATAAAATAAGGCCAAATGTATATGCCCACAAATGAAATGACAACATGTAAAAATGGCTACACTCACCTTCAGAACCCTGGCAAACCTATCCAGACAGTTGCCAACAGCAATGTCAATTGTTTCACCAAATATCCTGTAGTACTTCTCAGAGTAAGATATCACCTAGTGCACACAACAAGAACATATATTTATTCATATTACTTTCAGTTGTCAGAACAATCGAAACTGTACATTCAGCTAAACATGGATTGTTGATCTTTCTGAAACCTCTAGAACACTAGTTCTCAATCTTTTTGGCCCATGCACCCCTCACCATATTTTCAGAATGTCATTCCCCCCATTTGTATTTCCTCCCTATAAATCCCCCCCCCCATACAAGTATATGTAAAAATGGAAGTTAAATTTAATCACACACACTAGAACAAGTCTAGACGTCTACATAAAACATAATTTGCGGGTCTACTTACGTTATAAAACGAATTCAGGCAGGGCGATAACTACAGAACAGTAAAGAATGGAGGGAAAAATAATATCAAGTAATCGGTTCTTGTATTAACGCGATCTTGAAATAATCTTGATTCCCCCCCCCCCCTGGAAACCCTAAGATTTTCCCCTGGGGGGGGGGGGGGGAGAAGAGAGATAGAGAGAGAGAGAATTCCCCACCGTTTGAGAACCACTGCTCTAGAAGATTGAGTTGTAACGCTTAAGTCCAATGCCCTGGGACTCAAAAGATTGAGTTGTAACGCTTAAGTCCAAAGCATTAGTGCTCAGGTCACATGAAGCCCTGCATGGGCCCTGCATTTATGGAAGAGAGGTGGTGTAGAGACTCTCCTCCTAACCTCGCACCCAAGTACAGTCTCCAAAGTTGACTGTGTTACAGAGCTCTCATTCCAATCTCCAAGCTCAGAAATCAATAGTATGTGCACGACTGGGGCTGAAAGTTCACATCTGCTGCGAGGTATACTAGGACACAACCAGGTCAGGATTCAGCACGGCACATACTGACAGGTCAGGACGAAGTCTGGATTGGTCATGTTTGCACTATAGGTTTTAGGTTCCCACTGTCAACCGACTCAGAGAGGGTTATACGTGAGTAAAGCTAATGTCACAGAATGTATTAATTCTATAGCGTCAGTTGTGCCTGTGTTTGAGACATGGAAACAATGAAAACAATTACAAATAAACTACACAGATTCATTAGTTGGTGCCTGCATAAAATAGAAGGAATAAAATGGTATGACAACATTACCAATACAAAGCATGTGGAGAGAACTAGACAAATACCAATGAACCAAGAGATGAAGAAAAGATGATGGCGGTAGATAGATTGTACATTCTCCCCCGATGTGTCTCCACCTTGACGTGGTGGAGGAGCTTGCGTGTCCCACCGACCCCATTCGCTTGCCGATGGATGAAAAACTACATATCGGACAGCTTATGGGATAGGGACCAGACCAAGAGAGACACAACCTGCTGCTCTGCAGGTTAGACAGGATAGCAGTCAAAAATTTTAATCAGGCGCACGAAGGCAAAAGATCTGGTCCGGACAATACCCTAAGGCTCTCTGTCGAGGGTTGAGGCTGAACGCCTCTAAGCCACAAACCCTCGGATCTGAGAGCCGGGCCCCGAAAAATAGAGGTGAGATACTGTGCAAGCTACATGCCCAGTTCTGATACTTGTTCGAAGGCTCTCAGCTGGGGGATATGAGGGATTCCCGGAAGAGAGGGCCTGGCCGTTTCTCGTTCACTGCTGCACGGAGGTAAGGTGCTGAGCCGGCAGCACATGTAGCCTACCTCTTGAGCGAGTACAAAAAAGTCAGAGAAGTGCCCCAGTCGAATGGAATGGTTACGAAAACTGTCTGTATCTAACTCATAGAGAGTAGACAAAAGTGGAAAAAACGTCTCAATAACACGAAACGGAACGCAAGGCTAGCGAACCCATTGCGTGGTCCGAAGTCAAAAGCAAAGCTTACCGAGTGGATGACGCCCACAGTCTGACCGATCCTGGTGTGTGCTTGAGCGGCCAGTGGCAATCGAGATGCCCAACACATGGAAGTGAGGAACTAAAGTAGCCATGAGCAGGACGTGGCAACTCCTCGGGTGAGCCCAGTCTCAGAGCAATATGTGCCGGTTCTGCAAGTATGGAAGCCTCCTTGGATAGCGAGAGAATGCCCATGATCTGCCCCTGCCTTCCCTTGAGGGTTGACCATGATGTCGTTGACCGTCCTATCCTGACCAGCTGAGATGCGGGCGGCATCACAACAATAAGTCTTACATGCCTCGAAACCCGAGGAAGGCTAACCTCATTAAAAAATGCCCGCCGAAGCCGGAAGTGCTGGCCTACGGGTGGCAAAATAAAAACTGGCACTACGCATTTACGTCTGAGTGAAATGTCTCGTCCGAATGTCTCTCGTGCTAGGAACAGCTCTGACTACCTAGTTTCCAAATGCCACTCTTGCTCGGAACAGTTCTGACTAGGTAGTTTTCCTAATGTCCGCCGTGCCTGGAACAGCTCTGAAGGGCACAAGGACAAGCACATGTCCGAAAACTCGCTGAGTGGATACCATCTGCAGACTTTTCTGGTTTGTGCAGGAATGGCCCGGGGCGAACGAAATGCCCAATATATTGAAGTGAGGAATCAAAGCAGCCATGAGTAGGACGTGACGATTCCCTCGGTAAACCCAGCATCAGGGCGGTATGTGTCGGCCCTGCAACCATGGAAGCAACCTTGGATGGCGGAAAATGCTATGGACTGTCCCTGCCTTCCTTTGAGGGATGACCGTTGTCTTCGACCGTTCCAACTTGGCCAGCGGTGTAGCAGATGGCACCGCAAAAGTGAGAGTCTCCCAGGAATGCTACCTGGTCAAAAAAGCACGCTAAAGTCGATGTGTTGGCCTACGGGTTTCGGCCCAAGGGCGCATAACAGACACACCGCAATCACATCTGAAAAAACACTCCGGATGAACGAAAAGAAGAAGAAGATCATACATTGAGAACATTAAACTAGAAATAACTGAGTCTGGAACCCACACAGCAAATAAAGTCAAGGAAGACCTAAAAGTTCACGAAGAAGAAAAGTAGACACAGAAATGAACATTATGGGAAGGACATGACAGAGCTGCAAGAGAGAGCTAAAGATAGGAGAGCTTGGGGTGAGTTGCTCGAGGGCTTGTGTCCCACTGGAGGATAGAGGGTCAAAGTTCATGTGTATGTTTCTCTCTTCAACAAATCCAGATATTTTCCGTGGCGAAAGGTTTACGGACACAGTTCGTAATCCTGCATACCACGTTTGAAACACAGCTGCGTTGTTTTTTATGAAATGGTATGAGTGCCGGTCGTTCAGAAAGCAATGGTAAACTACTGAAAGTAAACTTGCCCAGGAATCATGAACAGCCAAAGAATGCTGGGGTTGTCTGCTATGTCCGTAAAGGATATGAAACTAACTAAATAATTCAATACATAATATAACTTATTCATCAACTACTGCTCATATAAAGACAGAAAGATATCTCTTATATAATATCTATTTTTCTTAAACTTTTGTAAACAAATTTGATGAAATTCTACTTGCTGCAGAAACGAACAAGAAAAACTAAGCTTATTTGGTGGATATTCAAAGAATTAGATAAACTAAAATGGCAAAAGTTTAGTGACAGTTGCAATATATGTTGTATTTGAGAATTCTGGCCTATACATTGACATTGAATAACACACTACATTATGTCAGTGTGACACAGAAAGGACTCTCATTGAATATCAAGAAAACAGTAACTTTGGTGATATCAAAGAAAATGGTGACATCAAATTGTGACATAAAAATAAAAGGGACAATTCTTAACCAAGTGGATAGTTCTAAATACCTAGAGGTATTTATAACACCAGATGGAAGATGCACAACAGAGATTAAGAGCAGAATAGGGCAAGCAAGAGCCACATTTCAGAAAATGAAGAATATCTTATGCAATAAGTCACTATCAATGAATGTAAGAAAGCGAGTGCTGAAATGCTATTTAGAACTAGTTTTGCTGTATGGCAGTGAATCTTGGAATGTAAATGAATGAATTAAGAAAAAATTAGAAGCAAACAGAGATGTGGTTCCTGAGACGGATGTTGCGAATTCATTGGACTGCCAGGGTAACTAACAATGATTGCCTGAAATAGGCTAATGAAACTAGAACATTATATACACCAATAAGAAAGAGACAAACAGCTTTCTTTGGTCATGTGATGAGACGAGAGGCATTGAAGAACATCGTGACAACTGGAAAGATCAAGGGGAAGAGAGGCAGAGGCAAACCAAGAGAAATGATGCTGGACGGATTGAGACAGTGACATGGAGGAATATCATCAGCAGAGTTGATCCAGAACACCAAAGATCGAGATGTGTGGTAAGCCATGAACGCCTATGCCAGCTGGCAGGGCACTTGATGATGATGATGACACAGCTATCAAATAGCGTCTATCCTAAAACATCCAAATATTAACATGCATACACAAAAGAAGCTGACAGATGCTTTATTAATCTGAACGGTGTGTTACAAATGCCACACATGGACAGTCCCAGAAACACAGGCGTAAAATCACATCATGTGAAATGAGATGAATGAGAATTGCAGCTGGAAAAACAAGCGGTAAAGAGGTAAATGAGAAACTAAGGACAAGAGTAGGGATACCACTGATTACTGACTTTACAGAACACCAAAGAATTAAATGGTTCGGACATTTGGTTAGAATGGAACAAGATCAACCAGCAGCTAGAGCGTTCTACATGAGAACATCGGGATACAAGGCAAAATGATGACCCAGAAAGAGATGGCTAGATTTAGTAAAAGAGACATAAAATGACATTTACATTAGCAACATCTATCTCCTCTCTGTGACTTGTCACAGCAAAAACAGTAGAAATAAAGAAGACTAATTAGTCCAGAATTCTCCCATAAATATAAAAGCTTTAATGAAATTATTCCGCCTGAAGTAACTACAACAACATATCAATCCAGACGACAGCATCCAGACCAGAGAACAATGATTAGCTCTTCTGTGTACCTGTGTGTTTCCTCCACTGACGTAGAGAACTGTGGGATTCTGAGCTCCAGTTATCAGCCGCCCCATCTCAATGTCTGGTTACAGTCAAGAAAATGATCTTTTTTATAGAAAATCAATGGCTGTGAATTGATAATGCTTCAACAATTCAAGCTAACTTATGAAACTTATGAGTTAACATTGTGGCCGAGACGTTATGGTGTCTGACTCAGGCTCAGAAGCCACCGGGTTCAATCTCAGGACAAGGATATCATAAGTCTCCCTAACCTCTTGAGTAGTCAGATCAGATACTTAGCTTCCTGGATAAGCGTGAAAAACAGGGGGTCCATGTACACATTAAAAATCCCATGCCAGCTGAAAATCACAAAGAGTAGGCTGTAAGGTTGCTACCCTGGAAAAAACTGTTAGGAAAAATAGAGCCTATTACATTGGATAGAATTTGTCTAGAGGAAGCAAACTTGACACAAATGTTTACCGAAGTCATCATCCTGACCTTTGAGGTGCATAACAAGGTGTGACAGTCCCCTCAAGTCCCCTTTATAATTAGCCTGCTATACTGATGACGTTGCTACTCGCAGCTGAAGAGCACTGATTTGACGCATTTGGCCTCCCAATTAATTGAGATAGCGTGTTTTGAGCTTAGATTCTGTAATAAATGTTCCTTGTTTGTCCCTCAAAATCTATGTTATTATTATGATTCACTTAACATAAATTTATGTTGCTATGAAAAAATCTCCTAGATTCATTGATTTTCAAGTCCCATCTGTGGTTGTTTTGACAGGGCCACACCAAATGATTTTGCCAGCCTTATACGGCCTGCTGGCTAAACTGAAGTTGCACTGACTACAGTGTATGAAATGATATGGTAAAATAAGACATAACCGAACAAGAACTAATTATCCATGATATAGTGCTCGTGATTTCAGTGATGGCTATGGTTGAAAATTATAACACATTCCCTGCCCTTATTCTAGACGCTAAAAGCCAAAAACAAATCCACCCTCAACTACAAATGACACTAGGAGGTTTTTGCTCAGTGCACACACTCCCATTTTCCATGGGTCTCTATGTGGATATGCCAGAATCCAAAAACACTATGTAACTAAATCTGGGTATACCTGATTCTACACATACAATAAATACCCTATAAAGGGCAAGTCTTCACATTTTGTAATGTTGCTATGGCAGGATGCCTTTTATGATTTCCAATTGCAGAGGGATTTGTTTAATGTGTGACCTCCTTGTACTGGATGTGCTATTTTTCACTCACTTCAGAAAATATTGGTCATTCTATCTACTACCCCTCAGGGGGGTTACAGGGACCTTTAAGGGAAGCCAAGAACAGTAACCCTGCAACCTACCTGTAACCTACCATGCATGTCATAAAAGATGACTAAGGAGGGTTGGGGTGAGACTGACTACCTCATCCTGTAGACAACTTCAGCTGCAAAGTCCAACCAATCACGAACAAGTCTATATAGGGCTTTGTGCGAGTTTGTTGAGGACCTGTTTCAATGGGAGAGGAAAGGCAGTAGAAGAATTGTTGGGGGGTTAGAGATTGACACTGTCTCTCTAAACCAATATGACCACAGGATTCATAGGTGCAGGAATTAGGAAGAGCATGGAAACAACATAGATGTGGTGTCTGAGACGTTGTGTCTGAAGTGACACATGGATGCCTACGCCAGCGGGCAGGGCTTATGATATTGATTCATAGGTAACAATCACAACTCCAATGAACTGATAAAACTCCAAGACCCCATCAGTAACTACGGACAGTACATAGCCAGCCATGGTACAGGCAGGTATTTGATAAACCAATGTTAAAACACTTTAAAATATATCTGAAGAACATTGTGACTGTCACATCAACAAGCTGAAGGATACGCCCAATGCAGTGGTTGACAGCAACAACTGGCTTCTTCCACAGCTGGGCAACTGTCCGGGCCACTAGAGCAGTGGAGACTAAAGGTGCTCCCATGCCTGGACCTGTGATACAAGTTTGAAACACCAGTGAATGTAATTGTCTAAATCAAAGGTGAAATAAATCTACAAAGTAAAAGATAAAAATTATAGTTTCAAGTGGAGAAGGTTGTTTAACTATTCAGTTCTAAGTAGTTCTTACTGCAACACTTTCTATTCCAAAGTAATGTAACAATCTTTGAATATTAACCCTTTAACCGCTTGTCTGTTTTTTAGCCCTGAGCAGGCAAGATTTTTTCGGGTTTGGTAAAATTTTGTGTTACGTTAGTCAAAAGATCACAAATAAGGTGTTGGTCAACCGATTTTAGTTAAATAAACAACACAATGAAGGGAAAAGCATGCAGAATATGTTACTCACATGATTGTTGTCGGTAATCCATATATGAACACAAATATTTACGAAATACAGCATGTTGTTTGTGATTTTCAGTCATCTATACGGCAATTTACAAACACATTTTCAGATTCATAATCACTTTCTTTAAAGTCCGACTCACGACTGCTAATACAAAGTAACGCTTTTTATTATATCTAGCTCCGATTAATAGTCAACTTCGTGCCCTTCAATGTCACTTAAATTGAACCTAGCAAAATCTTAGCCATCACTTGAAGAATCGCCGAATTCCATTTTGAAAAACTAAGCGTAAAAACCCCGAAATCTATCAAAAAAATCTGTTCAAGCTATCGGCGAAAGTGAAAGTAGCCATCGGAAGTGTCTGTGAAAGTGAAAGTAGCCATCGGAAGTATCAGAAAGCCGAGAGATCGCATTTTTACAATGCATAATAGTCCCTGGCGCTTTGGGGCGGTTTGCCCGTTTAAGTGATCGGACGGAAATGGACGTTTCACCCGGTAAAGGGTTAATGAGTTCAATATCATATAGCAATCCGACAAAGCCATTTAAAGTAACAACTGTGATAGAATCATCGTCATTAGCATGTGTCCTACCAAATGATTTGGGCGCGAATTTCTCTCCACAGATCCCGGTCTTTTGTGTTCTGGAACAATACTACTGCTGACATCTCCACATATTACTGTCTTAAACTACCAAGCATCATTTCTCTTGGTTTGCCACTGACTCTTTTACTGCTGATCTTTCCAATCATCATGAAGTTCTCAATGACATTTCTCTCTTTATAAGACCAAAGAACACTGGCTGCCTCTTTCTTTTAGTTGTGTATAATATTATGCTTTCATTAGCTTCTTCCATGCAGTCATTATTTATTCTGGCCATCCAAGGTGTTAGCAAAATTCATCTCAGAAACCACATCTCCACAGCCTCCAAGCTCTTTTTAATTTGCCTGTTCACATTCCAAGATTTACTACTCTACAGCAGAACAGGTTACACATAATACGTCAGCACTCCTACAGGAAAGTTAATGTACGGTCAACAACAAAGTGGTGAACTGTGGAGTCTACCCTAAATCCACTGACACCAGATCTCAGCAAAAACTGATAATAAATCTCAACAAATACTGATAATAGATCTCAACAAATACTGATAATAGATCTCAACAAATACTGATAATAGATCTCAACAAATACTGATAATAGATCTCAACAAATACTGATAATAGATCTCAGCAAAAACTGATAATAAATCTCAACAAATACTGATAATAGATCTCAACAAATACTGATAATAGATCTCAACAAATACTGATAAAAGATCTCAGTAAATACTGGCAATAGATCTCAGTCACACCACTAAATCCACTGACACCAGATTACAGTAAAAACTGACACCAGATCTCAGCAAACACTGACAATAGATGACAATAAATACTGACACTAGATCATAGTAAATAATGACAACAGATCTTATTAAAACTGTTACTAGATCTTAATCAATAATGACGCTAGATCACAATAAATATTGACAACAGATCTAAGTAAATACTGACACCAGATCTCAATAAATACTGACAATAGATCACAATAAATACTGACAAAAGATCTCAGTAAATACTGACAATAAATCTGAGTAAATATTGACACCAGATCTCTGAAAAGTATGGAACAGATTTCAGTAACATTGCAGTAAATAATGAAAGATCTTGTAAACACTGACAGAACTCAGTATGAGATTTAAAAAGATCTCTGTAAATACTAACCCTAGATTTATGTAAATACTGACATTAGATCTCTGTAAATACTGACAATGAACTTGAATAAATACTGACACCAGATCTCAGTAACATATAAACAGGTATTCAAGCATCAAACTAAGCTTCTGTCTATTTGCACTCCGCACCTTTTGTATAACAAACCACATCGATATCCTCAGGTTTCACATTTGCTTCCTCAAGGGCATCTTTCAAAACTGCCAGTGCATATTCTCTGTGATGTTTGGCTGTGTCCTTTGGAAGAAAGCCTGTTCATGAAATAATAGCATAATGTAGTAAAGAAAGGATTTAAATAGATTCAGCAAACAGATATTTAATTGATTTATTTTGTTGTTTCGGGATTTGAGATTTAAATATTGAGCACAACCCACTACTGGCAACGCTGATCGTCTTCCAGTATGAACCTACGGCCTATCCACGTCAATATGGAAGCACTATACTCGAGTTTTGCTCTCGTTTGAGCTCGTCAGTAGTGCATATCCTTGACCGGAACCGGAAACAAACCCCGGATCACTGGCGTGTGAAGCGGGTGTGTAAACACTATACCACGCGGCACACGCTCGAGTATAGTGCTTCCATATTGACGTAGATAGGCCTTAGGTTCATACCGGAAGACGATCAGCGTTGCCAGTAGTGGGTTGTGCTCAATATTTAAATATTTAATTACTTATCTGGAGTACAAATTAGTATATAAGAAATGTATTTAAAAAAGACTAGGCAGGCAAGCAGGCACGCAAACAGAAAGATGATCTCTTGTCTTCAAAAATCTGTCTAGCAAGCCTCTGAATTTGTCTAGAAACTTTAAAATTAAACAACATGGCAAATTATTGAGGGTTCGAATGAAAATACTAAAAACCTGTTACTATCTTCAGATGCCTAACTTAACTAAATGATTAGATCCTGACAGTTATTACTACAGCATGCATTATGGTGGCACAAAACTTGTCTTTATTTAGCAGCAAGTCGGTTCATGGTAAGACTAAGGATACATACCATGCTGAATGGGAGAGTATAATATTTCCCCTCAAACAGAGCGTGTGTAGGCCAAAATAATTTATTCTATTCTACATATATTGGATACTCTTGCAGCAAATTTTCAGCAGTCATTTTACCATTTCCACAGTGGCATTCATCAGTGTATCCTATCTTTAGTTTATTGGCCAAGTGATATTTCAGCCTGCTATGCCTTATGAGAAGTCTAACGAATTTTCTCGCTCACTTCAGACAATCTGGCAACATGAATCATCATTCTTCACGCAGCCTGGATGGTCTGATTCCCGATTGGTTCTATAAGAGCTCAAACAGCTAATGATCACGATGACATGGAGCACATATACTTCTTTCATTCAACTAATTACTATAATATAAGTATGAGACAGTAAATCAATCCTCTTCAATAATCACACATGACTACTCCACTCCTGCGTAAATCCCCTGAAAAGGTAATTTATAGGACAAGGCATTAATTTATTTCACTCTTTTGCATCTTCTGTACTGAATTTTTTATCCTAAAGTCTACTCCTTCAAAACGAGAACCCTTTTGTGCAAACCTCACAAGCCATAATAAGATCCCAGCCTCTCTAAATGCATCTACCCACAGGTAACATTTCCCCTCTAACTCACATAACTTGTTGCAGGTCTGTACATGAGTTAACCACATACATCACAAGCATTCCTCATTCTCAATGTGACTATGTTCATTCTGAAAGACTTTTCCTAAAAACATCAGACTGCAAGGGTGTGAAGAACATGATAATTTACACCTGACTGCAAAACACTCCATTAAAAATAATATGGACACACACTGGACTGATAACCACAATAACAAACATGACCAAGTGCTACCTTGTCCGGGAGGTGTTATGTAAGTATGTCTTGGGTTGGACAGAACAACCCCATCCTTCACGATCCCAATGCCCAGCTTGTTAGCACTGCCTTCAAACCCAATCGCAATAACCATTGTTGAAGACTGTCAGGATTGTCAATGGGCAGTTATAAAGCATGTACAGCAACACACAACTCCAGAGTCAAAGTGGTGCTGATATCTTTTAAAAGTATTAGAGAACATGACATATTAGATTCCAGTATGCAAATAATTGTAATAATAAGAAAGGGGCAAAGAAGATGATAAGAAAAAGTAGGAGATAAAGGATGAAGAAGATGAGGGAGAAGGAGATAAATAACAAAAAGAAGAAGAGTAAGAGGAGAAAATGAGGATATGAACACCATAATAATTATTAATTCACAATCTCTTTAATTTTACTCTATGATTACAAAATATTCCTCAGTGACCTATTATTAATGATAATAATAACATTAATTATCTTAAAATTAAAATACTATAAAACTTTCTGAGACATTTCTATATTAATTGTTATCAGAACACAAAATACTGTTTAGAATATAAATTATGTATAAAAGCAAGTCAAGGATCATTTTACATGCTTTCAGACTCATCGGGTCTATGATACTAAGCCCATATTTGTATAAATGATAAATCAATCAGCACTGGACAAGTGATGGCATCAATATCACATCAGCCGCCTTTACTTCCCAGGGCATTTCCTGGTGCCCATTTTAGGCTGGGTCCACCTGGGAGCCCAGGCCATTTTTAAACAAATCTGCCATGATGAGGATTTGAACACACGGCGGTGGCTGCCGGGCTGGCAGACAAGCATGCTAGCCAATGCACTACCATAAAACTGCCATCTAGGGAGTGTAGTAACATCATTTTACCTTTTACTTCTAGTATTGCACTACTGATCAACACATGCTCTATGTCTGCTACTTCCAATTATTGATCACAGACAAGTGGCAATCCAACAAAACCGTATAAGTGTATTTTAATTAACTATAATTATTAATTATGATTGAAATTATAGTATACAATTATTAATTATAGTACAATATAAGAATAACAAATTTAATTAAGTGGTTACTTGAGAGTGAACCTCAAAACTTGAATGGCCTTTCGATCGTAGGCAATTACAAATCTTTATTTGTTACTTGTATCAACAACGGCTGTGTCACCAGGACAGCAAGCCATCCAGGTGATGAGAACAGTGCTATTGATCTGGCGCTGGTTTCTCCTTCACTCACTACAGTGTGTAGATGGGGTGTCCTAGGGCACCACAGCAGCGACCACCACCCATGCAGAATATTGGTGGAGAAAGGCAGAATCAGGTAGCACAAGTCAACGGTCAAGACTTTCCAGTATGACAGTACAGGGCAAGATGTGGTGAATTAATAAGGCGTGACAAGCGCAGAAAGTCTCAGGGCAGGAAAAAAAGCTGGGAGCAGCCACCGTGGTGGAATTTTGAGGTGGAGAAGGCCTGGGTGGATAAGCATAGTGCTGTAAGCAAATGGCAAATCGCCAAGAAGAATAGAGTTGCTCATCCTAGTCCCTGCATGCACTTAGAAAGAGAGATGCACACAAAAGTAAGCTATTTCAAAAAACTGATTAAGGTGGTTAAAAGTGAAAAATGGGCAGAGGTGTGTCAAAGAGTAAGCACAGACAACTCACTGAAATTGTTCTAGCGACTACATAAAAGTATGAGTGGGGTAGTCAAGAATAAGAGAATTTCTGACTTCCAAGGTGCTGACCTCATCTGGCAGAGGACTGACGAGGACAAGGGCAAAGCCCTCTTCAAATGCAATCTAGAGCAGAGCAACCAGACAGACATGAGAGGCCAAAATCTTGCCAAGGAGTTCACATCAGACAGGTGCAAGGCCCAGAACATTTCGGATGAAGACATAGTGACAATGAAAGAAATCAAGGTTGTGCTTCAACGATCAAAAAACAGCGCTCCAGGGCCAGATGGGTTAATATACGACATCAATAAGTGTACAGACGAGCTAGATAAACTAGCAGACATGTACAAGAACAGTATAGGGAGTGCTAGCATCAAGGAGGAGTGGTTACACAGCTATCAGATTCCCTTGCCGAAGCCTGGCTAAGACCACACAAAAATTCAGGGATATTGAGTAATAACCATGCAGAACACAATAGGCAAGCTGCTGGAGAAGTTAATGGCCAGAAAAATATCAAGCCAGCTAGAGAGGCTAGGTGTTTTCCCACCTACCCTGGTAGGGTACCTTCCAAAAAAAAACCTGGACCAATGTAGCAGTTTTTGCACATGATGTCAATGAAGGTTTCCACTCAGGCATTGAAACCTTTGCTGCAGCGACTGATCTTGAGGACACGCACAACAGAGTAACATTGGATTTTTTTAATGCATCAGCTTCTTGAACTCAAGATAAGTCTTTTCCTCCTTAGTTGGATCGCTGCAGTCCTCTTCCAACGGAAAGTAGTTTTTAGATGTGGCAGTTAGACTTTGGAACCAACAACAATGTATCCTGGCCTACCACAGGGATCACCATTATCTCCAGTGCTGTTCAATGCCTACACTGTGAGAATCACCAGCGAGCAGATCACAGGACCAGGGAGGACATTGTCATATGCCGACGATGTTTTAGTGTATCGTAAGGGTAAGGATAGAGATCAGGTTGCTGTGGAACTACAAACCGAACTCACATAAGTACTTGGTGTGTTAAAGCTGGCGCAATGGTCAACCCAACAAAGGCAACAGTGACAGGGTTCTCGTTGAATAATCATATCGTCAACACTCCAACACCTGTAAATCTGTGTTCAGAGACTGTGGAAAGAACGCAGGCAATAAATTACCTGGGGATACGGTTTGATCGAAGCCTTGCTTATAATGTGCACATAGACCAGGTGATAACAAAGGCCAAGCGGGGTTTGGCTGCGATGCAGGTGATGGTGGCAGCAAACAGTGAGCAGCACCATCTATGTCTTCTATACGAGGGGCTGGTCATGTCTGTTTTGGAGTATGCGATGGCAATCCTGACTCTCAGCTGAGTAGATAGAAAGGATGGAAAGGATACAGAACGAAGCTATGCGCATTATTCTTGGATGTACAAGAGATACAGCATGCAGGGCGATGTGCTACCTTCTTGATTTTCCAACCATTGAAGACAGAATACAAATTGCAGAGCACACGCCTACCTCAGAGTTAACGCAAACACACAACATCCACTGCATAGTGAAATTAGGAAGGTGAAGGGCAGCAGGTTAAAAAGAGGAATGTCGTGGATGGGTCAAGCCGAAGACATTCTTCAACAGGTGTGTTCACTTGAGGACTTAGAACCTGACGAGGAGTGGGTACAAGTGCCAACAGACTTCTGTACATCCTTTTCAGTTTGCATCCAATTAGACAGAAAATGCAGACAAGAAAATCCGGCTGCTGTGGAGGCGGAAGCACAAGCGTTGATTTTTGAGAATTCATTAGACAGTGATGCTGTCATTTACACAGATGGGTTGGTCATCCAACGCGTGAGAAGCTCATGGGCCTTTACGGCTCAGGCCATGGGAGAAATGTGAAGGACTCTGCAGACATTTACTAGGGCATGTTTCCTTAGCGACTCAATGATCATGCTCAAGAGGATAGAGATGGGGTGGATCCAAAGAGAGTGGTTGCTGTCTTTGGAGCGGTCTCGGCTGGCAAAGATTAGTTTCATCTTCGTGCCAGGGCATGCAGGAGTACAAGGAAATGAGCTGGCATGCAAGCTCGCAGGTAAGACTACTGTGGAGAGCGGACGCGCCATGGACCAGGCTGACATTCTGAATGATCTACGAGATGTAAGACTTGTGCGAGAACCAAGTGATGACTGTGAATCTACAACCATGGCCAGACTGCAAGAACAGCAAATTAAAAGAGGTGTGGCCAAACAAGAACACTATGCAGGAAACCAAAGAAGATTGATAAACCAACACAGAACTGGTGTCGGTTAGCTGCTATACGCTGCGGGATTTGCTGAGGGGATCCGAGCGCTTATGAACGGAATGGTTCGATGTGCAATGAGGATGATCTGTCGACTATTTATTTAATATTACTAGTAGTACTAGTCCTAGTCGTTTAGTTCGGTTCTCGCCGCGTTGGTGACTTAACGGCGACTGTCTTAACGCCACTGACTTACGCCACTTACGCCACTTACGGTGACTACGGACCGTGTGAGCCGGCCGCTCAGAAATCAATGGCAAACTACTGAAAGTAATCTTGCCAAGAATCAGCTGAAAGATGCTGATGTTGACAGAGATGTACTGTAAAGGATATGCGAAAAAAAAAAAAGCAGTTTAGTTACACAAGAACTAGTTACGCAAGAATTCTTTCAGAAGTTCTAACTTATATCATCCAATGGACGCCGCCATATTTGATAGCTTACAAACCTCCGAACACAAAAGAAGTTAAAGTTTTGTTCATGTCCGGGGAGGGGGGGGAGCAACGTTGCAATAAACCCCTTCAAGTTTAATTATTTCGCTTTACTATGCAGTTTTGCGTTCAGTGGGACTTAAATGTTGACTTGTCGTTTAGAAAGCATATACTGAACGTAAAACTGCCAACAAAATCAACCAGGGGATACTCACAGCGTGCTGCAAAAGGCTTGAGGGTGGGGTGGAGTTTGCCATTGCTTTCTACTTTCTTCTGGACGGTATACGCTACGCCTCATAATCATATCATCGTGAAATTAGGAGCAAAATGTCCTGCTTTCATTTGCCTGTTTTCAATGGATCGCTTCAAATGGGCTGCTTCCAATCATATACTTCTCTGCTTCCAATGGTCTGCTTTCAATGGCCTGCGGTTGACTTCGAACCTGATGATAATTGATATCACCGTGTTCACGACCCCTTAACCACAGATATCAAAACAAACGTAAATAAACTATAATTTACCCATTTACAGCTCATCATCATCATCAAGTGCATTGCCGACTAAAGTGGGCGATCATGTTCCTGCGCATTTTGCGACCTCCAACAGCATGTATAAATGTATATGCTGCCACCTTTCTCTGCCATATGTCTGTCTGTCTGTCTGTATGCTTGCATGTGTGTATGTGCGTGTGCTTTTGTGTGAGTGTGTGTGTGTGTGCATTGTGTATCTATCTAAGTGTTGTAACTGGATGGAAAAATTAGGGAGGTGCCGGGCTAAGCTCTGCCCTATTTTTGAGAAGTGGTGACTGTTCACTTGTGTTATAAATGGCATCCTGTCTGTCTGTCTATCTGTCTGGACGTGTTGGTAGGTGGGGAGATGAATGTGTGGATGGTGGTGTGTGTGGGTGGATGGGGGATGTGTGGAGATGTGTGGGTGGGGTGTGTGTTTGAGTGGGTGAGGTGTGTGGGTGTTGGTGGGAAGTGTGGGTGTGGGTGGGTGGGGGACGTGTGTGGATGTGTGGGTGCGTGTGAGGGGTGTGTTTTGGGGGATGGGTGTATGGTTGGTAGACGTGTGTGTATGGGTGGGGGTATTGTGTGGGTGGGAGATGTGTGTGGGTTGATGGGGGATGTATGGGTGGGTTGGGAGATGTGGGTGGGGTGTGGGGTGGGGATGTGTGTGGGGTGTGTGAGTGGAGGATGTGTGTGTGGGTTGGGATGTGTGTGTGTGGGTGGTTGATGTGTGAATGGGTGAGGGATGTATGGGTGAATGAGTGCGGGATGTGTGTGTGTGGGTGGTTGGATGTGTGGTTGAGGGATGTCTGGTTGGGGGATGGGTGAATTGGAGGTGTGTAGGTGGGTGGGTGGAGGATGTGTGGGTGAGTGTATGTGGGTTGGAGGTTGGGTGGGAATGTGTGTGTGTGTGTGTGTGTTGGTGTGGAGATATGGGTGGGTGAGGTGTGTATGTGGATGGGTGATGTGTGTGGGTGAGTAGGGGACATTGTGTGAGTGGAGAATGGATGGGTGGGGGTGTAGGTGGGTGCAGGAAGTGTGGGTTGGTGGGGGAATGTGTGTGGAGGAATGTGTTGTTGGGGATGTATGTTTGGCTTTGTGGTTGAGGGGTGTGGGTGTGGAGGATGTGTGGGTGGGTGAGTGTGTATGGATTGGGGGATGGGTGGAGGATTGTGTGTAGGTGGGGGATGTGTGGGTTAGGGATGGATGGGTGGGGACATGTATGTGTGCATGAGGGTGTTTGTGGGTGGTTGGGGGATGTGTGTATGGGGGCTTGTGTGGCGGGTGGTGGATGTGTGGGTCGGTGGAGATGTGTCTCATAACATGGTAATATGCACTGTTGTTGAACGAAAGATGAGTGATTGGAAGGGCCGAATGTAAGACGGGCCTGCGTGCCCAATTTGTGACCCTCTATAAATAAAGTCAAATCAAATCAAATCAATCTGTCTGTCTGTCTGTCTGTCTGTCTGTCTGTCTGTCTGTCTGTCTGTCTGTCTGTCTGTCTGTCTGTCTGTCCCCACTTCCATTTTCTATTTAGTGTTTTGTTGATCCCTCTGTATATTCATGGATCCATGTGCAAATTAATACTTTCTTTTAATGTAGTTTAGGAAGGTTTTTCTTCTGTTTGTTTAATTCCGAGTGTTTTATTTTTCTCGATACCAGGAATGCTTTATATCATCTCAGGCAAGTGCTGCTATGAATCTGGGAACGTGTATGCATTGTAATTTGGTTTGACCGATGATTTGTTAAGTATAGGATCTATCTTAATCTTTCTTGTTGAAGATTCTACAAAGATGCTTCATTTTAGTATTTCCCTTCCAAGATCATTAAACCTCAGATATGTGGTGTGGTGTCTTCGGTTACGGGCATGGGGGAAAGTTAAGGTCGTTGTGGTGTGTATAAAGATATACCCTGTACCTCAAATGGGGCACCAGAGAGCTCTGTGCTGGTTTTACGGAACCACCTTGCAAGACTTCTGCCATACGTCCACGTCATGGTGTCTGTCCATCAAGAATGACGATGGCCATTCTTTTCATCCAGTGGGGTTGAAAGTTTGCAGCCGTGAACTCTAAAATATCTAAGAGGTTGAAATGTTCTTTGACAATGTGGACAAAGAATGTTTGACGTTCCAGGAAGAGGATCTCCTGCAGGTGTTATTTTTTTTTTTTTTTTTTTTTTTTTTTTTGTCCAGTCTTTTTATTTTTCAACTCTTGCAGTCCTGTGTTAAGTTGAGTTGAGTTAAGAACCGACATCACTGCACTCAGGAGATTCCAATACGTACTCCATCTCCTCATTCAACAGCCAGCGAAGAGTCATACTACTAATCGTTCCCATCGCTATCTGATTAAAAGTTCTCCTGGTCTTCCTTCTCAGTTTTGAGATTCTTCCAGAACCCCTGCCGATCCCCCGCAATTTCATTCTTTCTACATATGTTTTCTCAATCTGTTCCTCCGCCTTCTCCGCCTGGTCCCACAAGCGCACGACCACCTCCCCCTTGTCCATAGGCAAGATACCACCAAGAGGTGCATTCCCTGCTAGCCTATCAGCCTGTTGATTCCCCCCGCACCCCTGCATGGCTTGGACAAAATATCCATACAATTCTCACAATCTGTGACCTCTGAAGCGACGAAAGCCATTCCACACGAAACCTTCCTTTCTCCACCTTACTAACCATACTCTTTGAATCCGTAATGAATACAATGTGTGTTGCAGTGGTCTCCTCCAGCCAACAGAATGCCGCTATTACTGCCTCCTCCTCCATTCTCATGCTGGAGGTCGTAGTTTCATATGCCAGACTCTCTTTTTCAAGACTCGTCCATTAGCCTTTGCAATAAAGCCCCAGCCACTACGTCTGTTTCTCACCACTGACCCATCGGTGTAGATGACTATGACGCCTTCATGTGTGTTACTCTGGATCAGCTGTTGCACTTCAAACTCAGTGCGGCCCGCTGCCCATTCCCTGCACCCATGACCCAGTGTTATTATTACCTTGTGCCAGTTCATCATTTTTTCCAGAAATTCAACCCACTCTTTTTCACTATTGATAGTCTCTAGATTGCACACCTGACGTAAAGTTTCTCTTGTGCCATCCAGGACCTGCCTCGTTTTAGTCTATGACCCTTGACTATATCCATGGCTGCATGCAGCGGGTGATCCCTATCTTGCAGTCATGTTTGCTTCAAAAGTGACTAAACACTTGCGTAATGATGTATGCGGCGACATTCGGTCGTTGGTAGCAGTTTCCCAAGTGTCGTGATGAATTCCAAAAGCTTTTAGTGAGATCTTCAGTGTCTTTAAAGCGTTTTCTCTGGCTGCCTTGGTAGCATTTAACACAGCGCAGCTTACCGTAAAAAATTCGTTTAGGGAGCCTGTAATCTGGCGAGTCAAGTGACCAGCTCAGCGAATCTGATTCTTCATTAGAACTGACAGGAATTGGTGGCCCTCAGACCAATGGTCTGTTTCCCTATTTGCTGCTTATGATACTCACCAGCACACACCCAAATCATGGGTATATGTTTTTCCTCGGTCATTCGCTTTGAACTCAAGCGTAGTCCATACACGTGCTACTACTTCTAGTGCACTGGACTGATTTTTGCGTCTGGATTAATCATCAGCATGTGCCATGCCGATATGCGTGGGCGGTCATGTTTCGCCAACTCACACGATCACAAAAAATGTTGACTGTCTACGTCTAATTTCTTTAATCAGCTTACGGTTTTCATTTGTTTCTTGTAGGACATGGTCATTGGTTTTCCTGCCTGTCCATAGTGTTCTTTGCATTTTCTTCAGAAACCACATTTCCACAGCCATAAGATGTTTTTCAGCTTGTCTGCTCATTGTCTGTGTTTCACATGCATACAAAAGTACAGGTTCTATGTAGCATTTCAACACTATTTTTTTCTCGTTACAAGTGACATCTTTTATTGGTCAGTATGTGTCCCATCGTGCAAAAAGCTACCTTCGCTATGACGATTATAGTTATAATCTCTTCAAGGCATCTCCCATCAGATGTTATGATTGTTCCAAGATAATTGTACCGATTCACTTGCTTAAGAATATTCCCATTTACTTGTACAACACATTGTGGTATTTCTTCTTCCTAGTTCTTCTGTGTCTTCTTACAATTAAATTCTAACCCTAGTTGTTCACTGTGTACAACATCCGCATCTACTAAATGTTGCAGATCCTGTTCATTGTCTGCAATCAATACTGTGTCACCCTCATATCTATATTATTATTGATGTTACGTTACCCAATGGTGATTCCTCTCATATAATCTACACTTCTGGAGTAGCTTTCACTATTACCAGTGTCCCTCTCCATCAGGTGAACCCACTCCGACTTCAGAATCGTAACTGTAATTTACGTCCCCAAGTCAAGGACAAGAGGTCAACATTTTTGTCCAACTGGCCGGTGTAGGGGTTGATATGATGTCCGTCGAACGTGCACGCAACTAAATTGACAAAGTGGTTATAATGTCCATCAAACTCAATTCCTACTAGATGACAAGTACAAATGTCCACCGAATGAAAATCCTACCTAGTAAATGACAGCTCGGTTCAAACGTCCACGAGGTGCAGTAAACAAAATTCTAGGGATGTGAGAGAAAAAAAGAAAACAGCTGCTTCGGGTGCTTGTGAGGTGCTTGTAATTTACGTCCCCAAGTCAAGGACGAGAAGTCAACATTTTAGTTCAACTGACCAGTGTAGAGGATTAGCTAACTACATCAGTATCAGCACACCGGAAGTTTAAGAGCGGGCGCTCTATCTATTCGGCCACGCAGACCTCCTATGCCAGCAATAATTTTGGTGATAGAACCTCGCTTGTTTCTGTGTTTTCCTTGCCTTTCATTAAGCGCCCTAGTTATAATTTGTGTTCATTCGGTGCTTCGGTACCTTTTCCACAGCA